>OZ022241.1:3304995-3597495 GCA_963978895.1 Erpobdella octoculata | reverse complement strand
GTCCGCGGACATCCCATGGACAACCTGAGATGTAAAAGTTAATAATAGCATGTAATAGAAACAGGGAATCAGCAAATATTCAAGACTTTTTTTTAGATAGCTGTGAGATATTTCACAGTATTGACGTTCTATCTCATTTGTCCAATTGTAGCAAATTTTATATAAAACTCATTAAGTCTATTTCGTTAGAAAAATCCTATTAATTTGTTTTGTTAAATAATTTAAACTAGATTACATTATTAGCCATCAGCTTACTTTTTCTAAATAAATAAAATTATTTTATATGTATATATATATCGTTCATCAGCTTTTATTGTTATTTTAATTATTTTAACCGAATATTTAAAAATAATTAAAATCGATAATTTATGTAATTAGATACAACTGAATAAAAACATTTAAAAGTCTAGTTTTTGCTGTTTACATATGTCGTCTGTCATCTATGTGATTTTGGTTTTAAGTAATAGTAACTGAATAGACAAAACTCAAGCTCAATGATTAGTTTGATTAGTTTATTTTTCGACGTTCAAAAAGTCCTTGACAACTGTTTTGCCTAACATTATTTTTATCACTAGAGAGGTTGTTTAGAAACAAATTTGTTTGTCGATCGTTAGGTCGGCAGTTCGAGCCTCGCCGACGACACCAGCGTCAAGCTCACATCACAGTTTTTTTTAATATTCAGAAACACGTATCATTGTTATTTATTTAGGCAATAAATCAACAAAACTACAATGATATGAAAAATTTACATATTTTAAAATACCAACAAAAAATCTTACAAAACAAATTAAGTTGACAGGCAATTAAAACGGGACGCTCAGGAATCATATAGACCGTATTTAGGCTTTTAGTGTTTCTTATATATCGAATGTGGCAAATTTGTGTGTTGTACATAGTTCAAAGACACCATTAGTATTAATTTAAAAATACACTTTTGATATTAAGTTACAGTTTCAATCCACTAATTGTTACTATAGCTTTTGTAGATGCTTTTCATATTGTTTTACTTAAGTAAATGGGACAACTCTGACATTGCGTACTTTAGGATATGTAGTTTAATATGTTGACTAAAATTGCATGCAATAAGGTCATGGTGAAATTTTTACTTTTACTTGTATTTTTTTTTGAGTTTTTCAATGCAGAGCCCACCGTGTCGTCAGTCAACAAGAAAAATGTTTTTTTAACATATTTTAAATATTTAAGCGTTTTTACTTCGGGGTGTGTCATTTTTGAAAAAGCAAACAATGTGCATTATTGTTATCCGATACCTGTTTTATTAGTTTGAATTAAATTTTTAATTTATTTTCAAAAACATTATTTTTAAGACAGTTTATAAAATACAATTATTTAATTTATAACTGGAGTTTCAATTTGTTTTAAATAATATCTAAAAGAGATAAAATGAATAACTGCTACAACTGCAATGAAAAAGTTGTTAAAAATAATGTATATGCTTATTTTGTTTTGTATCAATAGAAGAACTGAAATATGCTGTAAGGCACTAATTAGAGACTTATATTTCACGTTAAATTGTGTTTCTTTAACTAATAGTTTAATATTTCAACTGTTACGTAATTGGTTAGTAGCAACTCAGACTGAGATCATTTAATCAGTAAACATTAAATTTTACTTTAGAAATAATGCAGTCTGTTTTAATGACAAAATAGTTTAATTACAAACTGCAGTTTTAACTAAATAATTGGTAACATTTCTGTTTTGAGTGTTAAAATTTGCTTCAAATTAAGTACCTGAGACAACTCTGAAAATGCAAACCTCTTGGTTTTATAAGTTTTGTTGAAAAGTTTTCGTGAGCTTGCTTTTCACCAGTATAGCATGAGAAATCTTCCATTAACGGATTCCAACAGCCCGCTTAAATAATAAGCCCTGCTTTGCATTTAGAGTAAAAACATAATTTATTTGTAACACGTGAGTTAGCCTCGGCTGTTGTAAGCAACGTTGATGCTGTATTGCAACAACCTCGTGATAATATATGACAATGATAATGTTCTACATTGAAGATCTGAAAAACAATTTTAATAATTTTAATTAATAATTAAATTTACCCCAGTGCCTAAAACGGGTTAAATCGGGTTGCTCAAAATGGACCCACGGACACCTCTGCTTTCTCTGTACACAAATCTTGCAAGTAAAATTCAACCAGCTTTTTGACTAGCTAGAAAGCTGAAACTTTCAGCATAGCTTTATATTGGATGACAATACATAATTCAATTAAAAAAAAACTCAATTTGAACATCTTTCGTATTTCTAAATCAAGTGTATTTGAAATCAAAGTTTGTATTGAAAAACTCGTTTCTCCTTTACTTGTTATAGTGCAATCTTACTTTGTTATATGAACATAAAACAAGCAAATTAAAAACGAATTTTTAAAACCAATGCTCTTATATGTAATTAAAACACAAATTTTGCAATCAATTTTTTCTTATATTACTCTTTTATTTTATATTAAAGTCGAAATATCTTAATTATATCGAAATATCGAAATTAATTAAAATTAACTAAATAATTTGACTTATTGTAAAACTAATAATTGAATATTGCATTGTCTTCTATTTTGAGCATGTATGCAAAATTTGAAAAAAATATATCATCAGGAAGTGACTCAAAAATTGATTGCAAGATTTGAAACAGACAGAGAAACAAACAGACAGACAGAGAAACAAACAGACAGACAGAGAAACAAACTGACAGACAGAGAAACAAACAGACAGACAGAGAAACAAACAGACAGACAGAGAAACAAACAGACAGACAGAGAAACAAACAGACAGACAGAGAAACAAACAGACAGACAGAGAAACAAACAGACAGACAGAGAAACAAACAGACAGACAGAGAAACAAACAGACAGACAGAGAAACAGAGACGACGAGTTAATAAAAGCATTGGTAATAATAATAAAAATATCATCAAAAAGCATCGAATTTAAATATCTCAACTATTTTCATGAAAATTTCGTACACGCTTGAGAATCGCGGTCAGTGAGTGTGGTTCGTGTTAACTTGGTAAAATAGTCTGCCAGTCGGTTAGCGTTTTGTGGTCAAGAAAACCCTCAAGAAAACCCTCAAGAAACCCCTCGATAAAACCCTCAAGAAAATTAACTAAATTAATTGACGTATTGTAAAACTAATAATTGAATATTGCATTGTCTTCTATTTTGAGCATGTATGCAAAATTTGAAAAAAAATCTATCATCAGGAAGTGACTCAAAAATTGATTGCAAGATTTGAAACAGACAGAGAAACAGACAGACAGAGAAACAGAGACGACGAATTAATAAAAGCATTGGTAAAAATCAAGATAATACATCGTTTCAATAAATAAAATCTTCCTGACTCTGGAATGATTCATTTTTAGCATAGCTGTGACTATGACCACCAATATACCACCAAATGATCAGCCTGAGCCTCGATACAATGAAATAAGTAATTTCATCGAATGCCGGTACGTGAGTACGCCTGAAGCAATTTGGCGTTTGCGAGAATACAAAATGCACGATAAATCGCATTCTGTGATGCGATTGCCTGTTCACTTACCAAATCTGCAGCAAATTGTTTTTGAAGAAGGTCGGGAAGAAGAAGCTCTGCTTGCTGCACGAATTGGAAAAACGAAACTTGAATCATGGTTCGAGCTCAATACAAATAATCCAGCGGCACAAGTTCATTTATACACAGATATCCCTTATCATTTCGTGTACGTACGTGGTCAATGGCAAGAGCGGAAAAGAGGAGGCGAAAAAACGATTGCGAGAATGTACACAGTGAGCGTGAAGGATGAAGAGCGTTTTTACTTGAGATTACTGCTGTTACATGTTCCTGGAGCAACAACTTTTGAGTTTCTGCGTACGTTTGATGGTAATTTGTGCGAAACGTTCAAAGCTGCAGCTATGGCACGAGGCCTTCTCGAATCAGATGAAGAGTGTGATAGATGTTTAACTGATGCCGGAACATATTTAATGCCTATTTGAACCAAATCCACAGCAAGGACCACTTCTCAACGATGGCCGTCAATTCACAAGAAATGTCGTGTATACTGAAATTCTTTAATAATAATAACTAATTATTGCACACTTTAATTTTCACATCCTTTGAATTTATATGAAATACGTTAGTAAATTAAAAATTTAAACCCAATAAAAAATTTAATTAAATTTGCTTATACATACTTTTTTTATGGTTATCAAATGTCATTTTGTTTTTGTTGACTATTTTTATATAATAAATTACAAAAAATTTCAATAATAATGGTAACAAACACCTTCGGCTAAGACCATATAGCATAAATTGAAAAAATTGAATGATTGTGTATTATTAAGAGTCAGTCCCAAGCCTGGAGAAAGGAAGAGGGAGAAGTAAAAGGATCAAATTCTGATCCACGACAGGAAGTACTTATGTGCTTCCTACATACAGCCATTAGAGTCTTAAAATACCTGGTGTAAAGGACTATAAACTATTATAAAAACAATTATTGTGTATTAGAAATTAACAGCAGCTGTGTAAATTATTAAATGACTAATTTGTTCAAATAACAAGTTTCAGTTTTTATTTTGTAGAAAAAATTTCAAAAAACCATTTTATTAATGGTCAAAACAATTTATATTTTTCTGTTGTTTTTTTGCGCATGGCAATCAGGGTTAGCAAAAAGCAAAACTTCGATAAAGGTTTTTTATTGTTTTCAGTGTTTTTCAATGGTTATATGGTTTTTAAAGATTTGTATGGTTTTTCATTGTCTTTTCAAACCAAAAACCAACTCTGATAGCAACGGCTTTTTTCTTTCTTCGTTCTTTTCAAGAAAGTTTTTAAAAATGATGATAATTGGGTGTTCTAATGAGCATGGAGGAGGATGTGTAATAAGAACTCCATCTTGAACGAAAGTTTGTTCTACAGTAAGTATTCTTTGTTTAATGATAGTACGTTCTACAAGAAGTTCTTCACCTGGAATAATATTTCCAGTCAGTTCATAATATTTGTCATATGCTTTTATCAAATTTTTAATATTGTATAAACTTAAGTATGTTTTGGAACAAACTACAAAGACTAAATCATTATAAAGCCTGAACAATTCCTTCCAAAAAACATCTGGTAATGAATCAGAAATGAGAGCGATAAGTGTGGAAGATTTGTCTTTCGTGTTGTGCATAAGTGTTTTTATAAATTTTTGAATGTCTTTTTTGGATAAGCCGAATGGAATTAAACTGCAAAAAAAATTTACAAAATTTAACTTTGCCCATGTTTTAAAATTTATTAAATTTAGAATTTCAACAACAAACTGTCTAGATAGCAAACTGCAATGATAGCAAAGTCCTCTGAACAAATATTCAACAATTATAGGCAAATTGTTTCTTATCTTTGCAAAACATTGCGCATACTTTACAGAAGTCATTAATTCCGAACAAGACACTATATACGGTATTGTCCTAGGAAGATTGTAATTCATTAATAATGCCAATGTATCAACATCTTTATTATCAGGCATTGAACTTTTACAAATAATAGGTTTAATTACATTAGGACCTAACTCTATGAATTGAAATTCTCTTGTATGACACCACTGAATAGGCTGCACTAAAGTTAATATTGAATTATTCATGTCAAAATGAATTAAACGTGGTAGCATGTTTATCATATTGTAGATCGGTGACAAGTTACCAAGGGGTGTCCATTCCACGTTATAACTTAAATCAAGCCATGTCAATTTGGAAAAATATGATATCACATTTACTATATCTTCCAAAACACCACCGAAGAAATATGTTAAAGCTAACTTAATCAGGTTTATGAAAGTCATTAATCTTTCCATAAACTTACAAGTGAATTTACAAAAATATATAGAAAGAAATTCAAGGTTTTCACACGGAAAATCAAGTTTGAGAAAATCTATTATATCTTCCTTAAAATCATCTTTCATAAATTGAAAATAAGAAAACTGAAAATTTAAAGAAAGACTTCTGAGATTTGGACACCGCCACACTGACAGATTGCTTAAATTTGTGTTCATAAAAGATTGTGATGATATAAACTTGAGCTGCAAATCTAGTTCTTTTACGTTCACTGATGGAGATAAGTTCTTCCAAAGAAAATTATACAGGTTATGCGGCTGATTTACAGACGCTGATGATATGGTCACATTAGCAGAGGTTATTGAAACTGTATTAAAAGATTTTTTCTTTACAATGATGCTCTTGAGTAACTCGGGAATTGTATTAAAATCTAAATCAGTTAAGATTAAGTCGTGACAGTTTTCTAGTTTGATATAACAAGCTAATAAGTAATCATTTGGAATTTTCCATCCTAATTTTTGACCTCTTGACAAAACTTCTTGAAATATATTTAAAGTTAATTTTACGTTGTTTTTCACTTTGAAAATAGGAACATCTTCTTCTGTAAATTCGTCAAGTAAAACGTTTTTAAAATTAAATAATATAAAATCTGTGCAAGAAATTTTAAGAGACAAACACCGTTTGGAACTAGAACCTAGCATTTTAATTATTGATGTTTTAATTAAGAAAAATTTAAACGAACTTGTATTTCTATTATTTCTGCGCTTTTGAATAAACTGCGTTGGTTTTCAAAGATTGAATATGACAAAAAAATTAATTGTATAAAATTAAGCTTGTATGATGGGAAATATATATACATCTATTATATGTATATACATATATATATATATATATATATATATATATATATATATATATATATATATATATATATATATATATATATATATATATATATATATATATATATATATATATATATATATATATATATATATATATATATATATATATATATATAAATCTCGTGTCATAGTGTTTTAAATTGAAATCCTCCAAAACGGCTAAACCGATTTTTATGAATTTTTTGTGTACGTTTGGTAGGTCTGAGGAAAGGTCCATGGTTATTAATAATATTTTTTAAAATTATTTAAAAAAGTTTTTTTGGGAAAACAAAGGACAAACAAACAGACACTCATATATATATATATATATATATATATATATATATATATATATATATATATATATATATATATATATATATATATATATGAGTTATATATATATATGTATTAACTTTTAGTTACATTAAGACAATCAAAACAACCCTGACGATGGCCGCAATGGCTGAAACTTGCAAGTTGGTTGCTAATAAAACGTTTGATTTTAGATTTAGTAAAAGTGTTTTCTCTCACTTAAAATATTTTAGGCGTTTAATTGACAAAACCGTGTCTTCTAAATGGCGTGTATATTTCAACAGAGCATGTTTAAACGAACATTTAGTGCCGAAATACTGTAATATATATATATATATATATATATATATATATATATATATATATATATATATATATATATATATATATATATATATATATATATATATATATATATATATATAATACTTTGGCGCCATATGTTCTTTTAAGCAAACTCGATTGAAAAAAGTGGGCCACTTGGCTGAATCGATTTTATTTTTAATTTTTTCCAATAGTCTAAATCGGCTTAGAAATAATTTATTATCAAACACAAACTCCATAATCTTATAGGCTTATAGATCTATTTTGGCAATTTTTTGCCGTCTTCAGAGCCGTTTAACTTTTTTAAAAATAAAATGCAGTGACTAAAAGGTAAAAGATACAACTAATTGAAAAAAATTTAAATAAAATTTAAATTCATTAAGTACAAATGTAACAACATAAAAAATATTTAAATTAAAATAATTATAATAATAACAGTAATAACTAAATAATTGAGAAAATCACGCTCTGATTGGGTGATTGGTTTGTTTACTTTTATTTTAATAAATAGAAGTTACGAGGGAGTGGACCGATGATAAAGTGCTTGAATTGATTAGACTTTTTGACCTTTTTATGACAAAATATTGAAGCCACAATAAAAATGATTACATAAAAATACTCGTACGATGTTTTCTGAGCCAATAAAGTCAATTTAAACAAGTTCAGACAGTTTATTTTCTTTGAAAGCCTATTTAAACGAGTTATATAGACCACCACACATTGTTTTATTACTTTTTACAAACCTTTTGATATGAAAATTAAAAGATAGACAGAACCTTTCGAGTTACTCAATTTCTTGTAAAACCCTTTAAAGCGCTATCTAAACCATATCGGGTGATTTTGTGAGGTCACCGGCAGTGCATAACTCATTTGTTTAGCAAAAACAACCGGTTATGTGTGACATGTGCTCTGGTGCCAAAATAAATTATCATAATCTATGCACCAGTTCCGGCGAACAGGAGCTGGTTGAAAAAACCGGTCAGTGTGTGTATGCACCTTTAGACTGACTTTCCGTTTGTTTGGATAATTAAATTTCTTACATTGTGTGTTCTAGAATAGTTCATGTAACATGCATATTTTTGTATTTGTGCCCTTTAAGTGATTTTGTAAGTTTTTAAGTAAAAAAGCCTGACAAGTTATTAAAGTCAAAAACAACATTGATATTTATATTCTAGACATTATTCTGCTGCTTGTAATAATTTTTAAAACAGTTTGACACGAAATAAAAATATAGCGTGTTCATTTTATAACTTTGTAAGATTGACTTTTGAAACATATATAAAATAAAAGTCAGTTTTTGTTGTTAAACTATTTAAGAGATATATGCACATAATAAATGTTTGTTGTTGCAACCTTTCTTCAAATTAATTTACTTTTTTTATTTTATCTGCATTGGCGTTCTCACAGTAAGTTGAATATTGTTGACAATATGTCTAATAAAAAAATCGTGATTATTTAAATATTTTTTCAAACTTTTGATATTATTATATAAAAATATTTAAGCAGAAAAAAACACAAATACAAGCTTAATCTCTATTATTGTAGTTACTAGACATAATGTTTCAAATTTTTTAATTTGTTTCGATAAAATTACTAAAACACCTCTGAGAAAGCATTAGTTTTAAATTATATTCTTTCCTGAAACACTCGTGTTCGACGTCTCAAGATTAATAAAAAATTTAGTTTATCATCTTGTGGTACTCCACCATAGTAAGTATCAAGTCTACGCGATACCAAAGTATTTTTTAATGTATGCATTTGTTTGTATGTTTAATAGGACCTATACGAGATTTTGGGTCTACACAGGCTGTTGTGTTTTTTTAAATTGAAAATCTTTTTTTATCAGTTTGCATGATAGGTCAAAATCCGGTTATAAATATGATCTGGAAAAATTATCCTACATCTCATTTCTAGTAGCTTTTTTTAAAGCTTGGTCTCTGACATCAATGCTGATTGACCTTCTATTTAATAATACAAAACATACATTTTTTTTAAAATGAAAAACAAACATTTTCAAGTTATTTTTGTTTTAAATAATTTTATTGTAATAAACTTTCGTTTAAACAAATGAGCTGAGACACCTCTACGAATGCGTGCATCATGGGTTTATATTTAATTTTTTAGCACCGATGAGTAATGGCGTGCGGTCGGACTGTGGGATGGATAAGCATGTCTTGTTTATTCAATTGTTTAATAATATTCAAGTTATTTTGTTGAAAATTACGACAGGATTTAATGCTTGAAAGCATTGAATTACTTAAATGTAAGTTAAAATTTATTTCTAATGATGTAGCCACATGAATTCTGACAGTCCTGGTTTTTAAAATAATATTTTCCCTACAAAACACCTCTGAGTATGTTTACAAGTTTGTTTTAAGTTCCTTGTTGAGGTGCTCGTCTGGCGGGAGCAGTTTATTAGATAGAGCTAAAAATATTTATAGAAATAAATGTTATAATCAACAATTGCAGTTCAGACTGAAATTGATAAATCTGTAAACATTAAATTTTACCTTCCAAATAAATTTTTAATAACAAATAAGTCTAAATGAAACTTACTGTTACAACTAAATAGTTGATAACATTACTGTTTTGTGTGTTTAGATTCTGTTTTAATTCAGTACCTGAGACACCTCTGAAAATGCGTTCCTGTTGATTTTATAAGATTTGTTAAAAATTGTTTCTAAGCTTGCCTACGAGCCTGGAAGTATACATAACATCATTGATTTTGGCGTTTTAATTATATATTACTTGTTCGATGTGAGCTTTAATGAACGACAGTCTTAAAATTAAAAAAAAATAGAAGTACTGTGTTGGTATATTTGATCAATTTCAAATTATTTGTAAAAAATCTTTTTGAGAAAGTGTGGTGATACGATCATTTTATTAGTTGATTGTTAATAATAACGTTTATATAAATGTTTTAATAATTGATAATTAATCAATTGCTTGTTTGTGGAAGAGATTGAAAGCGGGCTGATACTTTACCGCGTTGACGTTAACCATTATTTGTTTAATTATAGCAACCTTCACACTAAAATTATAATTTTTACTTGTTTTAAAAATTTTAATTTTTATTTGTTTTAAATTGTTTATTAATTTGTGTTCTTATAGAAAGTTAGTAGGATTATAAAATAGAAAACAAAAACAGATAATAAGAAACGTGTTATTGAAAAAAACAATAAGAAAGAGCGAAAAAAAGAAAGAAAATGATAACATAACAAAAACAATTAACTTATTATGTACTTTGTATCTTTGAAATTTTAATAATTAGTTTATAATATTGGCGTTGATTGAAAATTATAGAATAAAACGATTTAGTCAAGTCATTGTAGAGATACAAATTACAAATGAAATAAATTGTAAATCGATTTTTTGTTATTGGAAAATTTAAAATTATCTGAAAAAAAATAACTGGGTTTAAATTTTTTGATTCTAAGTTTTAAGCAACCAAATTTCTATTTTTACCATTAAATGGTTTGAAAAATAAAAAAAATGCAAAAAAACTTACAATGATTTAATATTTTGTCAGAACATTCAAAAATTCAATTGAATTTTGTATAATCCGGACTAACTTAATCATATTGAGATCTTATTAGCCCTAAAAATTAAATTAGACAAAATTAACTATTGACACTGGAAGCAATATTAGAGCTGTATCCAAAAATACCGTTGTAACGTTTAGACAATTATTAAAGACTCTAGAGTTAGTTGACTATATAAAAAAAAGCTGCTTAAATAAACTGAAAAAAATTAGTAGATTAATTACAAGAAAATTATATTATTTATCATAAGATAATAATTAAAGGAAAATTACTGAAACACCTCAATAAAACCATCATCGAAATAATTAAATACTCATGCGCCTAGCAACCTCTGCGCTTGCAGTTGCATCATGTCTTCTAATTAAAAAATAAATAAAAATTGAATAAAGTGTCTAAAGAAAAGCCGGAGTTAAAAAAATTATAACTTAAGCCTGTTTTATTAGAATCTAAAAAAATCCTAAGTTTTTTAAATTATTTGTATTTATTGAAACCTGGCAAATTTAAATGTTGTTTTAATAGTGATGATCTTTATAAAAGCTAGTCTTGAAATTGTCACGGATATATTCTAGAGCAAAAACAAGGGTTTTATCTTGCCGAATGTAAATTAAAACAAAATTTTGAGATGCAAAGAAGTAATGTTTATTTTGCCAAGTATTTAGAAGACATTTTTCAATGTTTGTTTCAGATTTATTATGAAAAAAAAACAGTTTAGAACATTGAACTAAAAATAATCAAAACTACAGACAGCAGTGCGGTCGGACCAAGGTGAACAAATTTAAAAAAACGTTGATCTGACATTTGAACCATAGGTTCACTCTCCATGACAATGCATTTTATTGAAGTTTGAAAAGTTTTTTTCAAGTGTTTTCAATTAAAAATAATAATTATCTATGTTTCAAAATAAAAACAAATCAAATACAATAAATAAATCTTTACATATATAAAATTAAAAAACTTTTTTGAAGATATATAAGGGATTTATTTAAAAAATGGTTATTACAATTTACTGGTTACAATCACTCAAACAATTAACAAAATCTGTGTTTTGTCAAAAAAATCTGTGAAAAGATTATTTCTTAAATTAAAAAAAACGTATAATTAAAAAAATATCTTAGACAGATTTACTTTGTAATTTTTTCAGAAAATTAAAGTTGTATTATTATCAACCAAAACATTTCAATTTTTCTAGGTACTTAACTTTCCATGCTGTGGCAACGTTGTCCTGAACTCCGCCTCGCTAATTGAAAATTATAATTATTTATAATTAAAGACCTTGTTGTTAGAGCTGTGCACCGATCGCTCTGCTGTTTAAATAAAGTTTAAGAAAACATTATTTGCTAAAAAAAAAAACAATTTTTAATCAAAGAAATCATATTATTTATCAAAATAAAATTATTAAAAAAATCTACTGAAACACCTCAATAAAGCCACCATCAAAATGCTTAAATACTCGTCAACCTTGAAAACCTTTGCGCTCGCAGTTTTTTAACATAAGCTAAGTAATGATAAACGCCCTAGTCTCATTAGATTTGATAAAATGTATTATATGGTCCATAACAAGCAGATGTTGAGGCTACCCAACCCAAACATGAAGCTCGGAGATACAAAAACTATAATTTGGAAAACGTGAAAACCAAATTCAATCTTTTTAGAGATGAAACTTGAATCCGATCTTTGAAACAAAACCTGAACCCGGAGTTTTGAAAACACAACCAACTTCTGCGCTGGCAGTTTTCAAATACACATTATCATCAAAAAATTCAAATACTCGTCAACTTAGGTCTTTCCGCGATCTTATGATTACTATTTATTTAACTGGAGATGAAGGACTAAAACAACCAGAAAAGCCATTAATCAAATTGCGTGTTCTCACTGTTTAAATTTGTAGATAAATTCAGTACAGTCTTACTACTTGATACTGACCATCCGGACCACCACCACGGTGACAGCGCTCAAGTCGACAGTATCAAAAAATCGAATGTGTTACTTCTTCAGTGTGGCCAATGGCTCAGTAACAACACCATCCTGTTGAGAAGGCTGTCGCTTTCGTTTCTTCTTTCTTAAAACACTGAGCTGAAAATTTGCAGGTGAACAAACTTTGTCTTTATAACTCACCTTAAGGGTCAGCTACTTTCATTACAAAATATCAGCCCCGATATTAAATCCCCTGTGCTGCCAACGTGACCTGGTCACGTGCTTTAAAATTTAATGCCATTATCAAATTATGTGATTTTTACTGTTAGTTTTTAGTAAGTATTTAAAAAATTTCAATATAATTAATGTTCAAAATAGAAAATTGATAAAACAACATATATAAAATATCTTCGACATTTTCTTTAAAACTTAAATTTTCTTCAACCTCATTATTTAACATAATTTTTGTAAATATATTTCTTTCCACTAATATTATTTGTTTTGAAAACATCGAGTCAAGAATAAACTAAAAACAAGTAAATTAAAAACGAATTTTTAAAACCAATGCTCTTATATGTAATTAAAACACAAATTTTGCAATCAATTTTTTCTTATATTACTCTTTTATTTTATATTAAAGTCGAAATATCTTAATTATATCGAAATATCGAAATTAATTAAAATTAACTAAATTAATTGACTTATTGTAAAACTAATAATTGAATATTGCATTGTCTTTTATTTTGAGCATGTATGCAAAATTTGAAAAAAATCTATCATCAGGAAGTGACTCAAAAATTGATTGCAAGATTTGAAACAGACAGAGAAACAGACAGACAGAGAAACAGAGACGACGAGTTAATAAAAGCATTGGTAAAAAAACGGTGCTATCGGACATGAGTATGTGATACCTAGTAATAATAGTGATATTGTTACGATATCGGCAGTTGCTTATATGGTTTTTAAATTAGTTTTGAAGTTTAATAAAAAATAAAGAAACAAAGCTGTTATATGTTTTTTCTTCTATTTCTAAATACCATCTTGATTTTGCCAGGTCGACAAAGCAAGTAATAGATAAATTAAACAGCAATAAAAATATTCAACTCCCCTTCCTAATTCTGTCCATCATGAAACACCCGGCATGTGCATGAACACAGAATGACTCCTTATCCACTCTTGGCCTTGACCGCATTTCCTAAACAACATTTATAGAATTGTGTGTTTTCACCTTGTAAATTCAATAAACTAAGTACTTTCTTAATACTTGATACTGACCATCCGATTCACTAGGGTGAAAGAGCTCAAACTGACAGTATTAAAGAATCAATTCTTGCAAATATAAATGTGTTACTTTGTCAAAAACCATCCTGTTAAGAAGGCTCTTGTTTTCGCTTCTTCTTTCCTAAAAAAACTGAGCTGAAAATGTTTAGGTTCATAAACTTTGTCTTTATAACTCACCTTAAGGGTCAGCTACCTTTATTACAAATTATTAAATGTTTAATATTATTTTATTAACTCAAATGCTGATGATTCATAGATAAAAAACGTGTTTTATACACTTCAACAGTAAAAAAGAGTTTTCGATAACTTTCCTTAAAAAATTTATTCAAAAATTTCATATCTTTTCAATCTTCATATATTTCACATATCATGTAATAAGAACAGTTTAGTTAATGTTTTTGTTTATAGATTCATTATCCTAAAAACGGTTAAAAAATTGAAGAACTACAAATATAGGGATCAAAGAATAACGAATAATTACTAGGCGAGACACCTCTGTTAACGCACTCGTGTGTTAGCTTATAGTCAGTTTTAATGTCATGATTTTCAGCGGTCTTGAGTTTAGCTACGTGTTTACAGTGTTTACAACTATATTTTATTTTGAGGTGAAGTCTTTAAAAGTGTGTTGTTGTTTCCGTGTATTTTTGATATTTGGTTAAAGGTATAGTAGTAAAATTTTAATTACATTAGACTAGTTTTATTATAGTCTAATTAAGTGGTTATTGTTTTAAAATTACAAACCTATATTATGGAACACCTATACGATTCCCAAGTATTCTAACGGGACCAATTTTAATAATGGCGCTCATCGGATGTTAAGCCTAAACGGTCGTTATCGGGGTTCACAGCTGATTAAAGTTTTAATGTCAGATAATTGGGGCGGGGTTAAAATAATGAGATGAACACAATTTCTGAAAAATGACAGATATGAAAACCAAAGAACAAAAATATTTTTTCACGCTTCTATTAACAATTAACCATACCTGATGTTTGTAAAAATGTTGGTTTATAAGAAGTATTTTTAATTTTCTCTTGTTTACTTTAATAGTTGTTGTCTAAATTCGGTTTATAAAAATACTGTGTGTTTCGATATAATTGCAATTAAATTAGATTTTAATATAAACAACATTGTAATACGTTAGATAGTTAATACTTTAATACTAACAATTGAAAGGTAATTTGAAAAAAATGATTACCCTAAAAAGTATAAAATAATATACCTAAACGCCTGGCTGAATTTTTCAATAACTTGGTCACAATATGGTAACATACTTTAAAACAGTTTCTAATTCATATACAATGAAAAACGTTGGGCGCATAATTTTTTTTTTATGTTTGTTTTACAGAAATGTTGATGTTGTCAAAACATACAGATCGATAGGATTACGTAAAACAGAAAAGCAAAATTATTATAATGAATTAAAAAATTAGAGAGCAATTGAAAATAATAATTAATCCAAACGAATACTGTATATTGTGGTCTTTAATTTTAAGACACCTCTAGGAATGCGTTCATCACGGGCTTATAATTAATGTTGCAGCACCAATGATGAACAAGCTGGGGAAAGGCAGGCGGCGGAGCGATACCATAGCCTATGAGGATCATCCGAGGCCTTGTTTAAATTGCTAGTTGCTGGGGAGGTCGATTTGCCGGTTTTTGTCCAACTTATTGCACTTGTTAGTTGGTGGGCTGGAGTGAGTCGAGCCATGTGCCCACGAAGGCCTTGTGCTTTCGGTGGCCTCCCTGCCTCAAAGCTAACATAAACACGTCACCAAACACTCAAACATACATACCGTATAAATTGTCTTATTGACAGATACAGACGTTAAACAAACCACACACACACACACCGATGATGAACGCCTTGCGGTGATCCAAGGTTATTGTTCTCACTTAAATTTTCTTATGACTCGAAACTAAATAAATTTGAACTTTCTCAAGGTTATTCTGATACTGCTGATGAAGTACTTTGAATGTGTTCGTATCCAGCATTCCTACAACACCGAAGTGGATAGTTGCGGCTAAGTTCAATGCACTCAATGTATTACATAAGTTATTCAGAATGCATATGAATAAAGTTTGTTTTCTAGTTTTTAATGACTTAAAATGACATATATTTGTATTTGAAATAATTTTTGCTGCAGTATTCAGTCAATTTTGTAAATCTTCGGTTTTCAGATAGCAATATTTAATTGATGCAAAAAGTGGATAAGAAAACATTGACACTAACATATTCAAAGCAATTTATGCTCCAGCCATTGGAGTAAAATTCAATATCACATATCTAAAAAAAAGTGAGATTATTGAATTTCTTCAAAAATCAAATTGCAAGATATATCGCGGACGTCAATAGACATGCAAAGTTAAATAAAATGTGTAATTAATAAACTAAGAAGAACAAGTTTTTTAATAATTAATTTTTGATCACTAACTAATAAATAAAATAAATTATAAACTGCCATTTTTTCAGATTAGACATCAACATATTATTTTTAAACATGCCAACAGTAAATAAATTGCGAACCGTCCAAATCAACTCCAGTCTGAAAACAAGTGAAGCAAAAACAAAGTTTTTTTTAAAAACACACTTTTTTATTTTTATTACATAAACAACAAACATATTAGCATAGACAATAAATAGTTCGACGAAAATATCTCAAATAATTCTTCAATTAAATTTTGTCCAATCAATCAGAAAATTTGACAGAATGAATGCATTGTTAATCAGTTCAAAGGTTTGTTTAAATTTGTAAGACTTTAGCTCATCGGGAAGTTAGTTTAAACTCGATTGCAAATTTGGACTACAGATCGACAGACATGGAAGTCAAGTTAAGTAAAAATGTGTAATGGCGTTAATAAACAACAACAAACCTACAATTGCTGATCTAGATATAATTTAACTGTTTGGTCAGCGGATCCGAAGCGGTTGCATTGTTATTACACAAATTCGAACATCTATAGTATTGGGTGTTTCTATAAAGCTTGAGATATTATATTTAGTTATGCTGATCTACTGGATATTTTTTTGTCAGCGAATTACAGAAATACATTAAATCTGTACACTGGTATTCTCAGATTTTAACGTTCACCCTGACACATGATTGAATATAATAGTCTTTGCAATGGGGTTTAACGTGGACCCCCACAGTCGCTATCTCAATTTGTAATAAATTTGTATAATGTTGAGATTAGAAAGGTTTGATTTTAAGTAACCTACTCCACAAAAAGGTCAAGTAAATTTGTATACAGAATATAGTTTTTTTTTGCATTTTATAAAAATAAATTATCAAGATTATATTTTACAAAGTTTTGAATTAAAATAACTCAATTAGGAACGTTTATTAAAATATTTATTGATGTTCTCAAAATAATTGCCCTGTAGATATTAAGTTTTTTATTCAAATTTGCAATTGTATAACTGTTAATAATATAGTTAACTAATATTTAAATTGTGTTTTAAATAATTGCTGAAAGCTTAACTGACGCTACGAATAATTTAATGTAGTTTATTAAAAACCCCTCTCATGGTTTTTTTATTCATTATATTAACCAGGACACCTCTGGATTAGCACTAATTGTAAACTTATATTCTATGATAATTTAATAGTTTTCGGCGGTACACGATCTAAGTTTACTTAAGTTAACTCAAGTGACCTGGACAAATTACAAGTCCTAGTTGCAGGGGCGGATCCAGAATTTTATTAAGGTGGGGAAGGGGCTGCATCCATGAGTGTCCGCCCATAGGAGCAAGAAAAGTCTCCCTCCTGAAAAATTGATGACATTTATTACACTATTGCTATTAATGCATTGTTTACAAATTTATTCGTGTATAATAGTTTTGTTCCTCATACACAATTTAGAATGTAACTACCTAAAAATGGTAAAAATATGTGTGCTATATATGGAAATCCAACAGTGTTTATGATTGAAATAAGCGTTTATATTGAGTGAGCGCTTAACTCTTTACTAAATTTACTTTTATTTAAAATTGATTTTATTTTTAAGTTTATTACTGAATATTATGTACATAATTCAAATTTGATTCATGATTTGTTTAATGTAAATTATTTTTAAATATTCTACAATGGGGGGTGCGCGCCCCTTCGTCCCCCCTTGCCCTTTCTGGATCCGCCCCTGCCTAGTTGTACAAATCAGTTTAAGTTAGTTAAGCAAAAAACTTTTTGTTTTCTGAAAATGAGCCTTCTCTAGTCCTGCGTCCGAGGACAACTGCTCCATGCCCTCCCTCGCTACGCCTCTGATCACGTGCCTGCTTCACACTTATTTTTATTTTATGAGAGCAATCATAGTCAACTAGTTAAATCATGCTTTTTTTATTTCAACTCCTGTTGCGTCTGCCAATTGTCATCGTTCAACACACTGGAAAAAGATTTTATTTGCAAGACAACAGCTGAAATTGATTCTTGTGCAACCAGAAAAAAACCGAATGCATGTTAGATTATTGGTTCTGATACCAGATTTTTAATGTCAAAATCTTTTTATTCTATGGCGATAAGCTGAAATTTCTAATTCACAGTTTAAAATGGTTTTGAAGTCCATGTGGAAGGCGTTCGTTTGTTGATTTTTTTTTCAGTTTTGATGATTGCTGATTAAATGTATTGTTATGCCTCGTTATAGTACAGCTCCTAACCTACATTGACGTTAATCATATTTAAACAAATACTATTTCAACAACAGATGCTGTGATGTTAAATCTTCTAAAAAAAAAAATTTATCATTACATTTAATTAAAGTTGATATTGATTTTCAAAGAGGTTTATGGGATATAGTAGATATATAAAAGTGTGTCGGTTTCAAACAAAAGTGTTGTCAGTTTTTAAAAGTATAGATTTCTAAAAGCATGTTTATAAAACCTTTTTGCAAAATATTTTGTACGAAATTGACGAATTGCGAAGATGCTAAAATGTGCCACGCAGTTTTTGAAAAACAATATTTTTGAACTCAACATAGGGTATGAATTGTGTCTAAAGAGTGTTTGTACAAATTTGATAATTTCTGTTGGCCACTTTAATGTTTTCTTATAGAATAGAGAGCTGGGGAATTGAAATCCAAGAATAAAGAGCGAACACAACAAATAACAATATCTAACAAAATAGTTTAAATTTATCTAAAACAATTAGGTTTTGAGCTAAAGAAAGGCTAGCTAAAACTGTTGTTACGCCACAGTAAAAAAACAACTAACTAGCCAAATAAACTGTGATGATGCCATTAACAAATTTGCTAGCAATGTCAAACAATGAGTTACTAACTGAAACTCTTTGAAAGTTTTCAAATTTCTCCCATAGATGCGGAATATTTTTTGGTTTCATTATTAACAAGGATTATTTTAAAATAATACACTTTTTCTGTATCTTTTAATATCAACCATATTTTAACGCATAAAATGCGCACCCAGCAAAATCTGGATAAATTTTAAAAAATATAACTTCACAATTAAACTAAATTCGATCGTTAAAGTTTTTAAGATACTTAACCAATTTACATTTAACACATCTTCATTTTTGTATTTACAAATTCATTCTTTTTATGATTTTTCCAGGCACATCAGCACGCGCGTTATATCGGTTAAAATGTTTGATCTGCTTTAAACTAAAAAACAATTTTACATCATAAAAATACTTTTTTAAAAAAGCTTTTTGGATCACTAAAAAAATAAATTAATCATCCTATGAAAAAGCGAAAAGACAGGAATAAGAAGCTTACCCTCTTGCAAAAATTCCTGCGGCCAGCCATGCACACGCATATAATCAAACTAGCTCTATAGCAACCTAGTTGTCGACATTTACAATATATATCTCTCGATCTTTGTTATTAGCATTACTTAAAAGTAACTATTTCTATTTAATTTGTGTATCTGTATTTTTTTAAATGTAAACTTTTTTCTAATTAAAAATTATCAATCGTATATGAGAAAAGATTCTTAAAATATCTTGGTAGCCTTATTGCTAAATTGCCTTTTTTGTTTCAAGATAGAGAGGTGTGGAGATTGGTACCTATATTGTGAGGATAGACATAGGCATGTGTGCAATTGAAAATAGACCCGCATTTAAAACATCAATTATGTAGTCTTATCAGAAGTGCTTTAATAAACCTGTAGAAAATTTAAGACAGATGGTTTTGAAATATAATACAAGTTTTTTGAAAAATTTGAATAAATATAAAATTAAATGTGCTTTTTTAATTTAAAATCCGGTCTTCAGTTGAAATTTGTAGTTTGTCTAAAAAGTTTAATAACTCAAGATCGATTTTTTTCAATTAGGGGCTGCTGGTTGTTGAATTTGAAATATTAGATAATTGAGAATTTTAATGACGTTATTGTTGAATGATAACACTTAAAATGCTACAATTCTTTTTTAAATAACAATAATTATGGTATATCAATTCAAAACATTGGCAGATAATTTCAAAAAAATTATTGCAAAAGTAATAAAATCCCGTAACGTTTGGTATTTGATATGTTTAGTCATTTTATTTTGACAGTTAGTTTTCAAGTTGTGAATCATTCCGTTGTGACAGATATTTTAAACTCAATAGTTTATTTTTGTTTGCAAGGCATCACCAAATGTTAGAGCAGTAACATTCAGTGCATTAAAACAAATGTTGTTTCAAATGTTGCTTGGCTCTATAGTTAAGAGGTATGTGTATAAATTGGTTGGTGATAGCTTGATAAAACATTCCTGGGAATTTATTTGCAAAATTAACCGCGTTCATTTAGATTAAATGGGTTTGATCGTTAAATAAAATTCAACCTAAAAAACGTTTTTATTATAAAACATTTATGGCTGGGTGATGGAAATTTGTAATTTTCAAAATTTTAAATAAATTTTGTTCATTTAATTCTGATAATTCAATAAAACGCCTTGTAATCGACAGCACATCAACAGACAAATTTCTAGCTCGTTTTAATGGCGGGAAGTATATTTTTCAATTGTCAAAACACTTCTCCGCATTCAATCAAGCAAAATTCTTGCAAGTTAAAATTAAGGATTTGAAAAATTAAGAATCATGCTGTGGAGCACGTGATCATTGGTTATATTTTAGAGCATAAACTAAACATGTTATGAATTGCAATTTTAGATTTATATTCCATTCTGAAGCACTCGTGTTAGACGGCTCTAGGTCAGATAACGGTTTGTCCATAGGATAGTCTCTTGTTTAAATAAAGTGGATCATCATGACAAACATTTACAAAGTAACTGACTGCGGAAGAAATTAAAAAAAAATGTTTTGATTTGAAGACTCTAACTGGATTATTAAAAGCTGTAATTTTTGTGAGTATGTTTGAAAAAAAAAGAAAATACAAACATTTAGTTTTTAAAATGTGAATCATTCCGTTGTGACAGATATTTTAAACTCAAAAGTTTATTTTTGTTTGCAAGGCGTCACCTGATTAGATGGAAATGAAAATTGACATTATTATACAAGCTGTTTTTTTTTCAAATTTAATTATTTCAATGTAAGCAATATGTTTACCAAACTGAAAAAAATAATTGTGTTACCTTTGAAAAGCTTGTTTATTAAACGATTTATATTAATTTTGCCGTACTTGCTTTCCTACTTGAGCTATATTTTATTCATTTTGTAACACTTAAACTGCATTTACTTTTCCGATTGTTTAGATAACATATAAATAAAATATGAAAATAAATTAATTATAATTTTCATTAAACGAATAAACCATCAGTTTTAATTTTATCAAATTAGAAAAAAATCTAGTTTTTTAGTTTAAACATAATTTTTTTTATCTATATTGATTCCAAAATCTATTATATTTTGTTCCTCACATATTTTACATATCAACTATTTAGTAAAATGTGGTTAATTTTTTTCATTTTGTAGAGTTAAATTTTTCAAATTTTAGTTAGGCACTTTATGCATTAAAATAAATTGAAATTCTATCAAACTAAAGTTTTAAAAACGATGAAAAATTCTTATAGCGCAATTGAAAGCAAATCCCAAATACAGACAGATAAACAAATTTAAAAAAAAGTTTCGTCCTCCAATTGATCTGACATTTGAATTATAGGTTCACTTTTCATGACAATGCATTCTATTGAAGTTAAACAAAATTAAAAGTGCTTTTAATTAAAAATAATAATTAAATGTTTACATATATAAAATTCAAAAAAAGTTATTTTTAAAATATATAAAGGATTTGTTAAAAAAAACTGGTTATTACAATTTATTTGTTAAAATCATGATGTGAAAATAACTCAAAAAATTAACAAAGTCTGTGTTTTGTCCAAATAATTTTTTTAAAAATTATTTCTCAAATGAAAAAAAAACGTACGAATAAAAAACAACTTATACAGATTTTTTGTAATTTTCTTTATCATTATCAACCAAACCATTTCAATTGATCGTTTTAATTGTTAAATAGTTGTTGTAAATTAGACCTTTCTAGATGTTTCAAATTTGTTTCAAGAACATAATCTCAGACACCTTTGCAAACGCACTCATGATATGGTTATATTCCATGCTGTGGCAACGTTGTGGCGGCTCTGGGTTTGTCCCAAAGATCGACATTATTTCTAATAGCCCGCATCTGTTTGAGACGTTTTTGAGACTATTTGCTAGTTTATCCTTTCAGTCCTTTCATTTGTTTTGGAGTGCAAACAAATGATAAAGCAATTTTTTTTATTTCACTTAAATCGATTTCTAAAAACTTTCTTGAAACTTTTTTAGTATTTTATTGCTAACGCAATGATAAAACAATTTTTTTTCATTCTTCTTAAATCGATTTCTAAAAACTTTCTTTAAACATTTTTAGTATTCTATTGCTAACGCTTTAGTTACCAAAAATGCACAAAAATCCTGAAGCAAAAAATCGGAACAGATTTACGGTAGTAATTTGAAATACATGTATGTTGAAGAACTTTGAAAGCTTACGATTCCAGTTCCAACAAATAAAAAAACATAAGAAATGAAAAAAACTTGAACTAATAGGAAAACATTCCTAGAAAAAAAAACTTCTTGACAGAGTTCATGTATTGTCAAACACCTGCCAAAAAGTAGAAAATAATTTCTGATTGCACCCTTTATATTGACTGGCATTGGAATCATATTCAACACAAATAAGATAAAAAAATTTTATGATATAAACAAAAATGCTGTAATTGTAATTGTTGTAATAAACATCTGGCTTGTGATAAAATTATGATAAACTGCTATTTTGTGATCTCCAATTTATTTGATTTTAATTATATTTTACATTTCCCGTTGCTCTAAGGTTTATAAACCCAACACTCGTTAGTTTTCAAATTTCATACTCAAAGAAACCCTTATTACATTTCACTTTCTAAACAATACAATATAACTGACATTCATCATCACGGCTAATATATGCTAGATTTTGCACCAAGGCTTACTATGAATATAATTTTTGCTGCGTCACCAGGTTTTAATTGAGTTTTGAAATTGGGAATAAAAATATAATCAACGTTATTCGTAGCTATAAATAATAATTATTTGATAAAACTTGCAAAATTTCTGACAGAAGAAGTTTAGAACAATTTTGATGAAACACCTTCATGAAGGCTTCGTTGAAATGCTCATTTATGTGTCTGTTTGTCGTTCATATCGTGTGGGAGACGGCGGAGCGATACCATAGCCTATGAGGATCATCCGAGGCTGGTTTAAATTGCTAGCTGCTGGGGAGGCCGATTTGCCAGTCCTTGTCCAACTTATTGCACCTCAGTAGTTGGCGGGCTGGAGTGAGTCGAGCCATGTGCCCACAAAAACCTTGTGCTTTCGGTGGCCTTCCTTTCTCAAAGCCAACATAAACACGTCACCAAACACTCAAACATACATACCGTCTAAATTGTCTAACTGACAGATACAGACGCTAAACAAACCACACACACACACTCACACGTTCATATCGTACGTGGTTGTTGTAAGAAGCAAGTGAATATATTTACGAATAATTCGGGAAATACTTGTACTTAGTAAAATACTTGACGGATCTATTTTTAAAGTGCTCAAGTAATCGTTACGTTTGAAACTGTTGAGTTTTGTTTTACTTTGTTCCCTTTAAACAAATGATGTTTCAGCCAACAATGAATAATAATAGCGAAATTAAAAGCAAAGTGTTTGTGAACAAGAAAGTTCAATTTACTAGCTTTGCATCGTTTTTTCACAAAAATCAGCAGAGGCAAAGAATCGAACACGGGCAGAGACGTAGCTAGGGTCTTCTGCACCCGGGAAAAAAGAAAATAATCTGACCCCACTGTATAACCTTTTTTGTTTTTACATTGTGCACAAATATTGAATTCTTCAACAATAATTATTTAGACAATAGTAAACTTTTCACTTTTTTGTCTCAATCGTCATTTTAAGCAAAAAACGATCATTTATTTATTATTTAAATATTATTTACAATTGTTTACTTACCTGATTAGTTTTTTTTATCAAAAATAACAAGTGGAAGACTGCACGAATAAGAATAATAATACAAGAAACATGTCATTAGAAGTGCTACCTGTTTGTGAAAAGCAATTTCTTCAGCTTAATATCAAAATCTAAGACAGTGACAGAATCAGTAAGCAATGTCTAATAGATAACAAAATTCAATAGCAAACAAAACACATTATTTAAGAATATATTTGTCAAGTTGTTCTACTAAGTACAAGTATTCCCGAATTCTTCATAAAATGCGTGATGTAAATCATTACAACAAGCACGTGCGTTATAAACGCCAGGCAAACAGATATTTGAGCATTTCAATGATGCCTTCATGAAGGTGTTTCATCAAAGTTATTCTAAATTTTTTCCGTCAGATATTTAGCAAGTTTTATCAAATAATTATTATTTATAGCTATGAATAACGTCGTTTATTTTTTTCTTCCAAATTTCAAAACTCAATTAGAACCAGGTGACGCAGCAAAAATCATATTCATAGTTAGCCTTAGTGCAAAATCTAGCTTATACTAGCCGTGTTGATGAATGTCAGTTATATTGTATATTGCCAGAACGTTTTATCAAGTATGTTTCGCCCAACATTTGTTAAAAAAATTGTCTCACTACGCTTAAAAGATTAAATTTATTTTCTAAAAATTACATTATCAGTATCAAGATGAGCAAATGTCTTATTCACATTAATTTAACTTATGTTATTTTTAGCAGATGTGGCTATTTAATAAATGCATTGACTAACGTTTTTACTAAAACACAAGCTATGCGAACATTATTACGCAAAAAGCTACTTATGGAGAGCAATGGAAAACGTTAAAAAAAAACTTTGCAACACGTATATGACATATCATTGTCACTTTTATGAGAAAAATGAAAAAAAGGACCAACAACCAGTAATGATGGCGTTTTTTTTTTAAATATAAATACTTCATTGGCGTTTTGTAAGAGGTGTCGGCGTTCTTTTATCTAGTGACGTAGAGATTCTCCAACTCGGTAAAGCGCTCGAGTTTGGCACTCATACTTATGAACGTGGAACACTACGATTAAATGTTTTTTTTTTATTTTTCAAATAATTTAACTAAAGCGTTAGCAATAGAATACTAAGAAAGTTTAAAGAAAGTTTTTAGAAATCCATATAAGTGAAATCAAAAAACTGTTTTATCATTTGTTTGCACTCCAAAACAAATATACGTAAGATTAAGATGTGACATCTACATCTTACAACAACAACTATTTTAACGATTAAAACGATAAAATTGGTTGATTATGATACAATTTTAATTTTTTGATAAAATTACAAAACAATCTGTGTAAGTTGTTTTTTTATTCATACGTTTTTTTTTTCATTTTAAAAATAATTTTTTTTTAAATTATTTTGACAAAACACAGACTTTGTTAATTTTTTGAGTTATTTTCACATCATGATTTTAACAAGTAAATTGTAATAACCAGTTTTTTTTTTAAAATTTCTTATATATTTAAAAAATAACTTTTTTCGAATTGATTATTATTTAATTATTATTTTTAATTGAAAGCACTTTAATTTTTTTTCAAACTTCAATAGAATGCATTATCATGAAGAGTGAACCTATAATTCAAATGTCTGATCAATTGGAGGACGAAACTTTTTTTTAAATTTGTTCACCAGGGTCCCACGGCACTGCTGTCTGTAGTTGTGATTTTTTTTCAATTGCGCTATAAGAATTGTCAATCGTTTTTAAAGTTTGAGTTTGATAGAATTACAAAATATGGTAATGCATAAAGTGCCTAACTAAAATTTGAAGAATTTAACTCTATAAAATGGAAAAAAATAACATTAACCACATTTTACTAAATGTTTGATATGTAAAATATGTGAGGAAAAAAATAGAATAGATTTTGGAATCAATATAGATAAAAAAAATTATATTTTAACTGAAAAACTAGATTTTTTTTCTAATTTGATAAAATTAAAACTGATGGTTTATTTGTTTAATAAAAATTATAATTAATTTATTTTTATATCTTATTTATATGTTATCTAAACAATCTGAAAAGTAAACACAGTTTAAGTGTTACAAAATGAATAAAATATGGCTCAAGTAGGAAAGCAAGCACGGCAAAATTAATACAAATCGTTTAATAAACAAGCTTTTCAAAGGTAACACAATTATTTTTTTCAGTTTGGTAAACATATTGCTTACATTGAAATATTTAAATTTGAAAAAAAAAACAGCTTGTATAATAATATCAATTTTCATTTCCATCTAATCAGGCGACGCCTTGCAAACGAAAATAAACTTTTGAGTTTAAAATATCTGTCACAACGGAATGATTCACATTTTAAAAACTAAATGTTTGTATTTTCTTTTTTTTTCAAACATACTCACAAAAATTACAGCTTTTAATAATCCAGTTAGAGTCTTCAAATCAAAACATTTTTTTTTAATTTCTTCCGCAGTCAGTTACTTTGTAAATGTTTGTCATGATGATCCACTTTATTTAAACAAGAGACTATCCTATGGACAAACCGTTATCTGACCTAGAGCCGTCTAACACGAGTGCTTCAGAATGGAATATAAATCTAAAATTGCAATTCATAACATGTTTAGTTTATGCTCTAAAATATAACCAGTGATCACGTGCTCCACACAGCATAATTCTTAATTTTTCAAATCCTTAATTTTAACTTGCAAGAATTTTGCTTGATTGAAGGCGGAGAAGTGTTTTGACGATTAAAAAATATACTTCCCGCCATTAAAACGAGCTATATAATAATTTGTCTGATGATGTGCTGTCGATTACAAGGCGTTTTATTAAATTTCAGGATTAAATAAACAAAATTTATTTAAAATTTTGAAAATTACAAATTTCCATCACACATCCATAAACGTCTTATAATAAAAACGTTTTTTAGGTTGACTTTTAAACAAACAACCAATAACTTACAGAAAGCTACTAAACGTTACTGCTCTAAAATTTAATATAAACCTGTATAATTAGTGTCGGAGGTGTCTTAACTGTTTTATATAGAAAAAAAATCTTAAATTATTTTTTTAAACTATTATGTTACTGCAGTTTAATTAAACTGTTTCCTTGTTTGTAAGTATAAAAATATTGAATGTTTGGAAGCTTTTCAAATTAAGCAAAACTTTGATTCTTTTATTTTAATTACCTAAGTTTAAAAGAATTGATTATATTTTTCGATTCTACCCCAAACAATGAATGTATTTATTTGGTATATTTATGCACCATATGATATATACAGTTAGTAAAAAAGCAACCAGATTGTCAATTAAACATTAATATAAAAACGTTGTTTTAACGGTTGAATGACAAACACAATAAATCAGTTAATCTTCAAAAATAAAGATGTCAACTTTCACCTGTCGAGAAATATTCAAAAGAACATTAATTTTTTTAGTTATCTTTATTTAAAATTAAACGGTTTTGTAAAAAATACCTCGTTTTACGGTTTGCCTGTTTTTTAACTGCTAATTTTGTAAAAAAAATCAAATTATTATTGAGAAATGTTCTTATAAAACCTGAATAACAAGCTCTTGTAAAGCTTCTTTTTAGATTTTTTAAGAGCATCTTTTAAGATGACTTTATAAATTAAAAGAGTTTTTTAAAAAAAAGGTTAGCTTTAACAGAAAACACGATGTAGACAACGAAATTGCAACAAAACGTGTAATTGTTTTGTTTTATTAATTTCACTTCTCGGTCATTCACTCTCAAATTTTTAATATTCTCATCCACCCAGTTGTCCACCTGCTGAAATTTGATTAAAACCTTACCATATAAATGAGCTATAAAACAATTAACAGTTAACTATTAAATAAAGATCACGTAAGTTTATTGTTTGTGCTTTATCCAGATGCTGAGCAAATAAAACGCAAAACTCGAAACTTCATTTTTCATAGAATAAACTATATTTTTGTTATTAATAAATAATTTATAAAAATACAAAAACACACTTTAAATTTATAACGAATAATATAACATTGAATTCAATGTGTTTCACACATTTTTGTTAAACTTCTTATCTTTGTTTGTTTGTTTGTGTGTGTGCGTGTGGTTCTCTCTACGAAATCTTGTAGTAAAATTTAAACAGCTTTTTGACTAGCTAGGAAGCTGAAACATTCAGCATAGCTGGATGGCAATACACGATTCAAGTATTTTCGACGTAGTTTTTATAATAAATGTAGTGGTATTTACAAATAATAAATTTTGTGGTATTTACAAATAATAACTTTAGTGGTATTAACAAATAATAAATTTAGTGGTATTTAAAAATAATAAATTTATTGGTATTTAAAAAACCGAAAAACTCAATTTGAATAACTTTCGTATTTCTAAATTGAGAGTATTAGAAATAAAAATGTGTGTTGAAAAATTCGTTTTTTCTTTTACATGTAATTCAATTATTTTAGATGTTCTCTTGAATCAATCCTTCTGAACACAATTTTACCCAAGGATATCTCGATACCGCTACTGAATCAACAACTTTTTCTAGTAAGCTCAAATTGATACAACCAATAAGGTAATAGTTACATCTGGATGGATGTTTATAAAAATGACAGTACTGTTGACAATTTGGTAGTTCATAACAATAATTTCTTTTTAATCATGATAAATTAAACAATAAAACAACAGTAGGCCAACTAACATAGGTTGTAGATCCAGAAGCGTAACTAAGATATTTGAAGGATTCTAGGACTGTTCATCAAAATACGATTCATCAAAGGACTGTTCATCAAAATACGATTCATCAAAGGACTGTTCATCAAGGACTATTCATCAAGGGACTATTCATCAAAGGACTATTCATCAATGGACTATTCATCAAGAGGACGGTTCATCATTTGATGAAAAGTCCGCATACCATTTGAAGTGGGAGGACTTGGAATTTTAAGGGGAACTGTAAAAATAATCTGTCTACTTAAAGAAACACGTTCCAGCAAAGAAATTTCAAAAATGTGATTCACGTGACAGATCAGCCTTTGCCATTCGAACAATCTTAATCTTCAATATGTCGAATCAGCTTGAAAACTTTCCTAAGCATGTATCTAAGTCATAGTTTTGGTTCTGAGAAAATTTATCATAAATTTGTTGAATATGATTTCATTGTTAATTTGACGATGTGTTGTTAGTTCGCAGACTTTTAGATCTAAATAATATCAAAGTTGTGTCGGAATAATGTTTCTCTGCCGGATTTTGTTTTTGGTGTTTTAAACATGTTTTTTAATTACTCAATTGCTACTTATGGAGATCAACATAAAACGTAAAAATAAACTTTCAAAAAGTATATGACAAATTATTGTTAGTTTTTTAAGAAGTGCAGAAATACCGATAACCGTTAATGATTTTATTTATAATAGTTTATAGTCCTTTACACCAGGTGTTTTAAGACTCTAATGGCTGTATGTAGGAAGCACTTAAGTACTTTCTGTTGTGGATCAGAATTTGATCCTTTTTACTTTTCCCTCCTCCTTTCTCCAGGCTTGGGACTGGCTCGCAATCAGCGAAGAGGAGTTAGACTGTATGTGTCTTCAAAGTAAATGAAGTAGCCATCGCGGTAAAATTTTCCTGGAACCGCTGAAATTGGTTACTAAAAATCTAACTATAAGCAAAACACAAGTGCTTAAACAGAGGTGTCTCAGCTAGTAATTATTCGTTTTTTTGTAGATTTTTACAATTTTTAGTTCTTCTATTTTTTGGTGAACTGTTTTTCTATGATAATAATTGTTTTTTTTATGATACCAAATCTAAAAGAAAATTGACCAAAATCTTATATATACCTGATATGAGAAATGTTTAAGGATCAAATAAAAAAAACTTTCAAATCTATATGAAGAAATACCTTTTACTTATCTATATATATAAAAGACAAATGGGTCAAGTCCGTTCTTTAATAACGCCAAAACCAATGAAGGGATTTGCACGAAATTTTACATAATAAACATTTGCCACCTAAATAATGTCTTTTTTATTTAAAAAAATTGTTTTGAATGGTTTTAGAAAATTAATTTTTAGAAATATTTTCGTCTATGCAATTATATCGCAGCTTAACAAGCTGAGGGTTTCCGTCGCCTTCGGTTCCGCCGTTGTTGGTTGTCGCGATTTCTCAAAATCAAAAGTGAGTATTATTTTACTTATATCAATTATATCAAAAGTACTATTATTTTCTTTAATTTTTTTAATTACTCTATATCGTTCAAATGTTTTTGAATGTTTAAGAAAATTAATTTTTTTAAATATATTCGCTATTGTATCAGAGCTATGTTTTGTTTACATTCGCTGTTTATCTTCTCGGTTTCTCGAAATCAAAGTAATTTTAAAACTTAGGCTACTATTATTATATTATTTAATTTTCTAATTATTATTGTTGTGTATATATTAAATTGTAAATTGTTTCGGTCGTTGTGTTTCAGGTTATCATTATCGCTCTACCAGTCTAACGGTTAGACTAGACCGTCTAACCTCTAACAGAAATTATTTTGGGCTACTTTTAGTCTAATAGATATTATTTTGTGCTTTACAGACTTAAAAAAGAAAATTGTGAGTGAGTATATAGTATATATATATATATATATATATATATATATATATATATATATATATATATATATATATATATATATATATATATATATATATATATATATATATATATATATATATATATATATATATATATATATATACTAGCAGTGCCCGTAGCGGCTTCGCTCGCATGAAATTAGAGAATTTGAACCGTACATATATAGTAGAGTACTGCATGGATCAATTTTTTAGGTCTCGGCTCGGCCCGTCGACAACTTGGCCCAGCCCGTTTCAAAAACCGAAATTCCTGGCCTGGCACGGCCCGTTTAATATGGGCCCGTCCCGTTTTTACAGGCATAGAAGTTCTATATACTTGATGAAAAACATCGGCCCGTCCCACCTTGACTTCAGGTTTAGCCCGGCCCGTCGAAACACCCTAAAATCACTAAAATGTCTATATACTTGGTTAAAAATCTCGGCCCATCCCTCCTTGATTTAAGGTTTGGGCAGGGCCGTATGAAGACCCTAAAATAACTGCTTGGCCCGTCCGTCCGGTGATAAACTGAACTCATCTACTTTTAACCGGCACAAAACCTCAAAATACTAATTTTTACTCCTGTAGCATCTACAGTTTTCGAGTAGCAATTACATTAAAAACCAAATAACCTTATTTTCCTGGAAACCAAATTTTCAAAAAATGCTAAAACACGTATTTCATTATTTTTGGAGTAGAAACTAAATACTAATTTTTACTCCTGTAGCATTTACAGTTTTTGAGTAGCAGCTACTTTAAAAACCAAATAACCCAATTTTCCAACCCACGTTTGAGGTCCGGGAAACCGATTTTTCAAAAAATGGTGAAACACGTATCTTTTTCTTTTTCAAGAAGAATCCATATACCACATTTCAAAATCTCCTCATTTTTGGTTTTCGAGATATACATTGTTTTAGAAAAATGTTTGTTTTCCAGTTTCTTCCCCTCAGGAGCAAAATTTTCAAAAATCCTTTCTTAGTGGATGCTTACGCAATAAAAGTAATATAAGTTCCAAATTTCACGTTCTTAGGATGAGGCGTTTGAGCTCGGCGTTGATTATCAGTCAGTCAGTCAGTCAATCAGTCAGTCAGTCAGTCAGGACATGTTCTTTTATATATATAGATTAACACTTACAATTTTTAAGTAGCAGTTACTTTAAAAACCAAATAACCCTATTTTCCACCCCACATTTGAAGTCCTGGAAACCAAATTTTCAAAAAATTGTGAAACCCGTATATCATTATTTTCAGAGTAGAAACTAAATACAAATTTTTACTTTTGTAGCATTAACAGTTTTTGAGTAGAAGCTACTTTAAAAACCAAATAACCCAATTTTCAACCCACATTTGAGGTCCGGGAAACCAAATTTGTAAAAAATGGTGAAACACGTATATCTTTATTTTTAGAAAAGAAACTAAATAATAATTTTTACATCTGTGGTATTTACTGTTTTTGAGTAGCAGTTACTATAAAAGACTATTAGCCCTATTTTCCACCCCACATTTGAAGTCCTGGAAACCAAATTTTCAAAAAATGCTAAAATACGTATTTCATTATTTTTGGAGTAGAAACTAAACGCTAATTTTTACTCCTGTAGCATTAAAAATTTTTGAGTTGAAGCTACTTTAAAAACCAAATAACCCAATTTTCCAACCCACATTTGAGGTCCGGGAAACCGAATTTTCAAAAAATTGTGAAACACGTATCTTTTTATTTTTTAAAAAGAATCTATATACCAAATTTTAAAATCTCCTCATTTTTGGTTTTCGAGATATACATTGTTTTAGAAAAAAGTTTGTTTTCCAGTTTTTTCCCCTCAGGAGCAAAATTTTCAAAAATCCTTTCTTAGCGGATGTTTACGCTATAACAGTAATATAAGTTCCAAATTTCACGTTCCTAGGATGAGGCGTTTGAGCTCGGCGTTGATTATCAGTCAGTCAGTCAGTCAGTCAGTCAGTCAGTCAGTCAGTCAGTCAGTCAGTCAGTCAGTCAGTCAGTCAGTCAGTCAGGACATGTTCTTTTATATATATAGATATATATATATATATATATATATATATATATATATATAAATATAACTACTAATTAGTATAACTATTAATGTATTTTAAGTATAATAGTATAACTATTAATGTATTTTAAGTATAATAGTATAACTATTAATGTAAATTTCTTTACGTTTTTTATTTCATTCGTTGCATTGGACATGATTACGTTATAAGATTATCTTTTCAGAGAGGAGATCCAGAATTAATAAATACATTTATTGTTCATATCTTTTACTAATGCCTCTAAAAAGGAAGTCATCTACTGGAAGAAAGACCCCAGCTTCAAAAAGAGTGGCTGCTGCCAGGTCCAACCAATCAGTTGAACAACATCAGATTAGATTAGAGGCTGACCGACTGAGGTAAGTAATTTTATGTTATTTTAATTAATTAATATTTTAATTAATTAATGTTGTATTGCATTAAAAAGTGTTCATTTAGGATCTAATATTAATAATAATAAATTTTTTAGGTTATGCAATGGTACCCGATTAACTATCAAGGCGCTGACCAACAACCTCATCGAAACTACAATCTTGACTGGCTGTGCACAAGGTGAAAATGTTTTCATTCCCAGAATACCGCTCATTCCGAGTGATTTGCCATTCACTTTAAAGCGTTTACAGTTTCCTGTGCGTCTGGCCTTTGCAATGTCCATCAACAAAGCTCAAGGCCAGTCGTTGAAAGTGGCTGGCATTAACTTGGAAGCCCCTTGCTTCTCACATGGTCAGCTGTATGTGGCATGTTCCCGTGTTCGAAGCCCGAACAATTTGTACATATATGCACCGTAGGGAAAAACAAAAAACATTGTGCATCAGAAAGCTTTGCAATAAAATGAGTGTATGTGTTTGTTGTATTTCTTTTAATTAAAAATCAAAAGTATCTGCATAAATGTTTCAATAGATGTAAAGATGCCCGGGCAGCGCCGGGTTACCCAGCTAGTACGTTATATTAAGTATTGTTTTTAATAAATTAAAAACTGATCGTTCATTTTTCTATAAATTTTAACACTTCTTAAAAAAACCTTTTGCATATTTAAAAAAAATTAAACTAACAAGCCGACTTAGACTCTGAAATAGCCTAAATTTAACTGCCTTATCTAGCCTAAGTAGTTGTGTGGCTTTCGTTTGAGTTGCTTGTAATATGAGCAAAAATAACACAAGCAGAGATGTGCGTGAGGGCAAGATAAAACAAGAATTAATTTTACAGTAAATATTTTTTATAAAAAAAAACTCCTTGTAAAATAAACTTTTGCATTGTTTACTTTGTCAACCTATTTAAAAAAAATAAGTGTTTATTTAAAGTAAAACTTTGTTTTAAAAAAAAGTTTAACTTATTTTTCAAATATAGCTGGTTTTTTTTCATTTATTTTTCAAATTGTTTTTAATCAATCTGAAAATTTAGTAAAACGGATTATTATTAAAAACAATTCAATACACAATATTTTATCTTTATTGGATAAAATTCAATTTATTTTGTTACCGAAACGCAAATATTAAGAGTATTTGTTTTTAATAACATCACTTATAACCTTGTTTCTGTGAACATTTAATTGGACCAAATTTGAATTTTTTGAAAGCATTTATCGATGTTCAAATTACAATTATTGTTTATCAAATTATTGTTATTGGTGATTTCTTGTTGAAATTAATAATGAAAAAACATGCTTCCGGTTGTGTGTTCAACTATTTTTAGATGAACTGATATGAGGTCTAACATTGATTGTATTAAAGTTTAGAAAATGAACTATATCAACCAAAAACATAATTTCAAACAATGCCAACAATTATTGTTAACAGTGGATTGAAATGATGATGTTGATTAAAATTTAAGCAAGTAAAAAACGAGTTTTTCAACAAACACTTCTATTTCAAATACACAAGATGTTCAAATTAAGTTTTTTTAATTGAATCATGTATTAGCAAATGTATTTAGGTATCTTAACAAAATATGTCTGCATTCATGTTCAACATAATTTGCTATTAAATTGAGATGATTGTTTTTTATTTAGTTGAAAGCTTGTTTGTTGATCAAACAATTTAAAAGAAAACACATAAAAAAGTTGTTATGCAAACAGTATTCAAAGCAACTACTAAATTATATGATATAATTGTTATTCAAACTTGTTTACACAAAGCACTTGTAACGACCATCAATTAAAGATAACTAATTATTACTATTTATTACATTAACTGACGAAAACCAAAACCACAGACGTCTCAAATTGCACTCTGACCACAGCTGCTTAATTACCAAGTTGGTGAAAATTTATATGGTTCGATGTTGTCTTCATTGAGGTGTTTTCTCAATTTTGTTAAGCTTCAAAGGTTTTTATAAAACAATAAATCATTCAGAATTATTGAAAATATTGTTGAACCAGATTAACAAATGTTAATCATTTTTTAAGCACTTGAATTTAACCACGTTATATTGATAATAATACAAATTTTATAATTGATCGGTATAATTTAATTACGAGTGGATTTTTCAACTCTAGTTTTGTATTATATTTGAAGTTGATGTATTTAACGATTTTTTATTTGAGTTTATAGTAGAACCATTTCATACAGCTATAAACTAATTAAAAAAACGACGTAGCTCTTTGAAAGAGGAAAGTGCACAAATCAATATATCCTGAATTAGCATGAATTGCAACTAAATATTTAGAAACTCCATCAACATAGTTTATGAGAAAAACTGATTTCTCAATGTAAACAAGTTGTTGTCAGATTTACTGAACATGCTACTATCACTATTTAAACTTCCGAAATAGAATTCAAAAAGAAGAGAAAAAAGGCTTAATTTAATTTTGTTATTTCTTTAACTGTTTAAATAAATTTTACACAAAAAAATGAGTTACTTTAATATTAAATCATAGCAAATTAAATAACAATGTTGCGAAATTTAACTGTTTTTTTTTAAATTTAAATGTACATTAAACAATTATAAACGTTACATCACAAGTATATTACTATTTTACATTATTGTGTGTTTTAGCTATTTAAAAAAAACTCATAAAACAATTACTGTAATATTACTTGTTTGATTAATTTGCACTAAACATTTTTTACGATCTGAATAACCTGATTAAAATTGTTAATCGCATTACAATCTTATTTATAATTTGTTTTTCGTTTTGTGCATCTAGTACATTATAATGGCTGAGTTTGCTGAAAAAAATAAGAGTTACAAATCAATCATACAAACAGTAAAACACATTTTTAGAAGTAAATAAAAGTATTGACACACTTCTGTAACTGTTGATAAAAAAAAAACTTTGCTGCCAGTTGTATGAACTGGTATGACTTTGGCAGTTAGGAACTCATAAACGTTGATATGACACACGTTGTCAACATACTAACATACCGGGATACTGAAAATCAATGTTTGATTTAAATTAAGTTTTTGCGAGATTTTTAAAGTTAAAAAATGATTTCAATTAAAGACGTTTTGAAGCGTCACTTAATTATTACAATTGTTTTTTTTTAAATGTTAATTAGAAATAACATTTACAAATCGTGGTTTCGAGTTTATTCTTTTTTAACAAAGCTTGTTTTGAGTTAAAGTTTTTATAGCATTTTTACTTATTTTATTACGGCTGAACATTTCAAATTTAGTTTAAGATTTTAGTTGAAATTGTTGAGTTTTTCTCTTGTTTCTTGATTGTTATTTGTTTATTCAACTTTCAATTTGGCGTAAATCTGCATACGTCCAAGCCAATCAATATTAAAAAAGAATAAATTATTTAAAAAACCCCAAAACTGGTTTCTGATTTTCAATAGAATTAATTTTTTTCATTTCTTATTATTTTTTCAGTTTTATCTCAAATTTTCAAAATTTTCCAAACTTTATTGCAGACTTCTAATTTAATGATCTGTTTTATTAAAATTTTAAACGTACTACTAAAAATTTGCTTCTTTCTGGCATTCCAAATAAACTGAACCATGAAAACTAGAAATAGATTTGTAGTTGATAAAATAGTAAAACCAAAATGTGAAAGTTTTATAAAAAAAGATGTATATATATTATTGTAGTTGGTATTAATTTATTATTTTAGAGAAAAAAGTTTACTCTCCCAGAAACTGTGAATTAGGAACTGTTTTCTTATGAATAATGGCTTTACTTTCAATCAGCACTGAGCTTAAATAAAACCACTGTGCTTAGCAATAATAATTATCGAAAAATAATTTCTGGCTTCAGGATCATTACCAACACTGCAGATTACACTACAACAAAGATCTATAACAAACTGCAAGCGCAGAAGTTCCAAGGCTGACGAGTATTTGAAAATCTTAATAAATCAACAAGTTTAAAAAACTAAAAAAACTATTATGATATCCATTTAATTACTATAATTTAATTTAATTAATCAATTAATTGAATTTAAGTACTATATAGTCTTTCAGCTTCTTAATTATAACTATTACCACCACGGCAAATGAGTGGATTAGTAAAACAAAAAGACTGCGAGCACAGAAATTCCAAGGTTGACGAGTTTTTGTACAGTTCGATGTTGGCTTCATTGTGGTGTTTTAATAGTTTTCTTATTATTATTATTATTATTTATTTATTTAACGTGCTCTCTAAAAAGAAAAATTTCGCAGAGCACGAGGCGGTAGTGCCAAAATAAACGAACGAACAGAATCACACATCAGAAACAAAAAGGGTCAATATCCGTTCGTCATGCGAAGAAAAAATGAGTTTTAAGTCGTTTCCTAAAAACATAAACGCTATCGACACACGCCGGATCGGTAAGTTCAATCGGTAGATTGTTCCAGGTAGTTGGACAAGAAACTGCAAAAGCCCTCGGTCCAAACGTCCTGGTTCCGCAGGAAGGAACAAGAAGCTGACCGGAAGAAGCCGAGCGAAGGTGAGATCGGCCAGGAAACTGAGTCACCGGAATGCACAGACCGGAGAGGTATGACGGCGCAGAACCATGGAGGCATCGGTACGCAGTGAGAGATAGCTTGAAGTCGATACGCGCCTGCATGTTCAGCCAGTGTAGTCGGTCGTGAATCGCTTTAGTGACATGACCGTATCGAGGCAATCGGAGAATCAGCCTAGCCGTGGCACGCATGACACCATCAAGCCGCCTCATTAACAGATCCGGTATTCCACTGAGTAGACAATTACAATAATCAAGTCTAGACAAGATCAAAGCGCGGGCAAGTGCATGCGAAGAATCGACCGTGAGGGATTTGCGAACTGACCTCATCTGTCGTAGATGGTAGTAACTGGTGTTGACCAATTTTGCAACGTGTTCGCTGAAAGTCAGTTGAGAATCTATGATGACCCCAAGATTGCGAACCCTATCGACGAGACGAATGATGTTTCCAGCTATATTGATCTCGTCAAAGGTGCAGTGCAACCGACGTCTAGAGGATCCCAGTAGAATGACCTCTGTCATGGAGGCATTTAACTTTAGTCGATTGCATTTCATCCATTCCATTATCTCCGAAACGCAGCCGTCCAATCTGTCCGCGAGCACACCGATACTCTCAGTGCCGCAATGATCGTAGATTTGTAGATCATCAGCATAACCATGAATATTGAAACCACGTTGAGCAACCAGGGCAAAAACATCTGAAGTGTATGCAATGAAGAATAGCGATCCTAGAATTGAACCTTGTGGAACACCACACACAATCGAGGACCAACCAGAAAGGATACCTCCATAACGAACACACTGCCTCCGATCGCAAAGATACGAACCGATCCACCGAAGAGCAACAGAATCAATGCCAAATGTACGCTCCAATCTGGTCACGAGGATTCCATGATCAACGCAATCGAATGCAGCGCTGAGATCGAGCATAGCGAGCAGTGTTACCACCCTCGATCGGTTGCCAGGAGAACATCCGAAGTAACCTTGAGCAATGCAGTTTCCGTCGAACGGCACCTCCGATAGGCAGACTGATGCTCCGGCAGAAGGTTGTGTCCATCCAGGTGATGTTGAATTTGTTTGTTAACCGCCCGTTCCAAAACCTTAGAGATGAACTGAATATTCGAAACTGGGCGATAACTGGCAGGCAGAGAAACATCCAGCGTAGATTTTTTCAAGATTGGCGTGACCTCGGCCACTCTGAATGGGACCGGAAAGTGACCAGTGACCAACGATTTATTAAACAGATCTGTAACAAATGGGGACAAGGTTTCTGAAAATTCTTTGATGAGCCATGTTGGCGCCGGGTCTAGACCACATGACTTGGTTGGAGAGTTCTTAATTGGGTCCTTGACGTCATCCTTAGTAAGAGTCGCAAAGTTGCTGAAACGTTCTCCAGAGAAGGTGTTGAACTCAGGCGTATCCGAATCAAGGGTAGACGCTCGGACGTCCGTGACCTTCTTCTCAAAAGAACTCATGAATTGCTCTGCAGTCAGACCATCCTGAAGAATGAAAGATCGTTTCTTTCCCATCACGGCAGACAAATCTCTCCACAGCTTGCTTGCGTTTCCTGCACTCTCCGCAATCGTATTTTGCCAGTACGCATCCTGTGCTCTCCTATAAAAATCCTGGCAAAAACGTAACTGCGCAACCCATTTATCACGGTCAGAGATCAGTCGGGTTCTTCTGTAAATTCTTTCAAGAGAACGAGCTTTTCGTTTCTGCTCGCCGCAAGCAGTATTGAACCATGGAGTGATCGGACGATAATTTCTCAAGGCTGACCGACGTGGAGCATGCTTCTCAACAAGATCGGTCAGTATTCTGTTGTACATCGTAGCCATTTCATCCGGTCCAAGGCCGCTCCAGCTGCTGTCCTCAGTGCAGAGTTTGCTTGATTTGAGATCCTGTAAAAAAAGATCACGATCAAAGGTCTTCCATGCTCTGCCTGTTACCATTAGTGGTACAGAATTTGGTTTCATGAGTGGCAGTCTTGAATTATAATCAATATACTCAAAAAACAATTATAATTTTTTTTTACTGTTAGCAGTTTTTGACAAACGTTGTCATTATGAAATAAACAAATTAGCATGCAGATTAAAAACAATTTTTTGTTTTTTTTAGCCGCTTAATATCATAAATAGTTATTTATATAAATGTATTAAAATTATAAACTCCGCCAAACCTGAATAAATTATCAAGAACAAAAACAAGAATCAAAATATGATAAGCAGGAAGAAGTAATTCAGTATTTCTTACAAACTGTTTTTATGTCTTAAAACACCTGGTGCAAAACTTTATGAACTATTTTAAAAATGTTTAAAAGAAAAAAAATTAAATTTTTCTCTAATTGTCACTAAATTTTTAAAATTTTTGTTTGTATTGCACTTCATTAAAATATATACTTGTTAACTTTAATGTTTATTTTAAAAAAAAAAAGTTTTCAATGAGTTTTCTTCTTTAAATCATTATTTATTGACGTTATTGCATCCGATTTCGGAGACACGTGCGGGTGGCAGGTAATACTGTGTGATCCCATACGCACGAGTCGTTCCCGGCGCCTCTGAAGCTTAGCAACTGGCGCTTCTAATCGATCCTATTATTATTATTATTATTTAGTAGTAAGTTTATAAAATATGAAAACGCTTACCACAGTTATTGAAATACTTTATATGTGAAGTATGTGAAGATTAAAAAAACAAAAAACTTTTTAAAAAAATTGGAATAAACATTTTTTTACTATTAAAATTTCAAATTTTAAAATTAAATAATGTTTTTTTTTAATAAATTAAAAATTAATAGTTTTTTTATCTAGATACATTTTTTAATTTTTTTAAAGCTTTTATTGATTTCATTTCATAATTCACTCAACATTTTGCTAAACAATTTGACAGTAATAAAGTATGTAAAATCTACAGAGAAAAATAAACCAATAAATTTCAACTTGATTGGAAAATTAGTTTTTTTTTAAACGGCAAAGGATCCCAACGTATGGATTAAGCAAGAAGACAAGCAAGCACGCCACTCACGCCAGCAAGCCAGAAAACATGGTGAAGTTTATATAAAGGATTTAACAAGTGAACCATATACAATTTAGTTTTTTGTATTTCTGTAAATTGTCGGTTAAATAATATTGTTATTCAACAATAGATAATGTTGTATTAACAATATCTATTATTATTCAGATATTGTTTATCATTATTTGTATGTTCATAAAATGAGAAATAATTTTTTTTAAACTCGGTAATGCTTCAAATGGTTTTTATTTTACAATCAACTCAAATGCTGCCCAATCGATTTGAAATTTTTATAAAATGTTAAATCCGCAGCCGCAAATATAAAATTATCTCTTTTTTATAGCTCAAGCAAATACGAAAAGACGGTAAGTTATTATAAATAAATAATAAAAACAATGAACAAGTATTATTTGAACCATGTAAAAATTGAATAAAAAATGTTCCTTACAAATTAAATGGAATAGAAAGTCTCATCAAAAAACTTAAATGACAGCTGCCGACGACCACAGTTCTTAACGAAGACTTTAAAAAAACGAAAAAACATTCTCAGAGGTGTTTCAGCAAAACATTATTTTTATTTAATTAAAACTTCAATTTGTCACGTAGTTACATCATTTGAGCCGTCTGGTGTAATTTTTTGAAACTGCTGCCTGGTGATTATTCTTGTCTCGTTTGACGTATTGGCTCACTGTGTTCCTAATTTGTTTATATATGTTATTGGTCTCTTTGTTGTTGCATTCTCTGATTATCTTCTATGCTTCGTTTATTCCCTTTACCTGTTTAATTGTAGAATTGATGAAAATCATGCTAAAATATTATCAAAATTTTATAAAAAATACATTATTTTAGAATATTATATATTATCAATACCATATTAAAAATTAAATATGTTAAAACACAAACTGATTTTTTTATAGAAAAATTGTTTTTTCTCTTTATTTGTTTACTTCAGACTTGTATTGTAATTATTTGTTTTATTACAATGTTACATATCACCAAGTTTAAGTGTATTTTAATTGTGTGTAATTTCCATAACTCAAATTAACCACAAACGTTCCGTTTTAACGCCAACTAAAACAATATTTAAGCATTTTGATGATGCCTTCATAAAGGTGTTTCATCAAATTTCTTCTAAACTTCTAAATTTTTTTAATTTTTGTTTGTATTGCACTTCATTAAAATAAATACTTGTTAACTTTAATGTTAATTTTTTTAAAAAAAACGTTTTCAATGAGTTTTCTTCTTTAAATCATTATTTATTGACGTTATTGCATTGGCAGCACGGGCATTGGGCACCGGAGCACAGTGGTGAAAGCAGTTAAGCTATCATCCCGCCGTCGTGGGTTCAATTCTCAGTCACGGCGAGGCGTAATTGCGTTGAGCAAGGAATTCACTCACACTGCTCAGGCCGTCTCAGCCTTTCATCCTTCACTGGTCGATGAATGAGTACCAGTTTCACGACTGAGGTGTAATAGGGTTCGGCACATTCCGATTTCGGAGACACGTGCGGGTGGCAGGTAATACTGTGTGATCCCATATGCACGAGTCGTTCCCGGCGCCTCTGAAGCTTAGCAACTGGCGCTTCTAATCGATCCACTTATTATTATTATTATTTAGTAGTAAGTTTATAAAATATGAAAACGCTCACCACAGTTATTTAAATACTTTATATGTGAAGTATGTGAAAATTAAAAAAACAAAAAACTTTTAAAAAAAATTGGAATAAACATTTTTTTACTATTAAAATTTCACATTTTAAAATTAAATAATGTTTTTTTCTAATAAATTAATAATTCATAGTTTTTTTATCTACATACATTTTTAATTTTTTTAAAGCTTTTATTGATTTCATTTCATAATTCACTCAACATTTTGCTAAACAATTTGACAGTAATATATTAAGTAAAATCCACAGCGAAAAATAAACCAACAAATTCCAACTTGATTGGATAACAGAAAATTAGTTTGTTTTTTTTAAACGGCAAAGGGTCCCAACGCATGGATTAAGCAAGAAGACAAGCAAGCACGCCAGCAAGCCAGAAAACATGGTTTAGTTTATATAAAGGATTTAATAAGTGAACCGTATAAAATTTAGTTTTTTTTTTAATCCTTTGTATTTCTGTAAATTGTCGACTAAATAATATTGTTATTCAACAATAGATAATGTTGTATAAACAATATCTATTATTATTCAAATATTGTTTATCATTATTTGTATGTTCATAAAATGTGAAATAATTTTTTTTAAACTCGGTAATGCTTCAAATGGTTTTTATTTTAAGATCAACTCAAATGTTGCCCAATCGATTTGAAATTTTTATAAAATGTTAAATCCGCAGCAGCAAATATAAAATGATCCCTTTTTTATAGCTGAAACAAATAAGAGAAGACGGTAAGTTAATATAAAAAAATAATACAATCATTGAATAAGTAATATATGAACCATGTAAGAATTGAATAAGAAATGTTCTTTACAAATCAAATGGAATACAAAAACACATAAAAAAAGATATATAACAGCTGCCGACGACCACAGTTCTTAACGAAGACTTTAAGAAAAATGAAAAAAACATTCTCAGAGGTGTTTCAGCAAAACATTATTTTTATTTAATTAAAACTACAATTTGTCATGTAGTTACATCATTTGAACCGTCTGGTGTAATTTTTTGAAACTGCTGCCTGGTGGTTATTCTTGTCTCGTTTGACGTATTGGCTGACTGTGTTCCTAATTTGTTTATATATGTTATTGGTCTCTTCGTTGTTGCATTCTCTGATTATCTTCTATGCTTCGTTTATTTCCTTTACCTGTTTAATTGTAGAATTGATGACAATCATGCTAAAATATTGTTATCAAAATTTTATAAACAAAAATAAATTATTTTAAAATATTATATATTATCAATACCATATTAAAAATTAAATATGTTAAAACACAAACCACAAATTGATTTTTTGTCTTTTTGTTTGTTCACTTCAGACTTGTATTGTAATTATTTGTTTTATTACAATGATACCCGTCACCAAGTTTGTTTACTTCAGACTTGACTTGTATTGTAATTATTTGTTTTATTACAATAATACCCGTCACCAAGCATAAGCGTATTTGCACCTCAAACCTTACGTTCCAACGCCAACTAAAACAATATTTAAGCATTTTGATGATGCCTTCATAAAGGTGTTTCATCAAATTTCTTCTAAACTTCTTTCCGTCAAGATGTTTAACTAAATTTAAGTATTTCCAAATTATTTGTAAATAACATTTACAAAATGTATATCACAATTTATTGTCACTTTTGTAAAAAAATTCTCAAACAATTTTTAACAACAATTTTTTAAATGATTTTCTAAGAACACTTTATTTTTTTAAATTAAATCAGTCTTAATAAATAGTGCAGTTTAGATAACATAAAAGCCATCGAGCGGGTATTTGTGTCCTTTATTAAATTTCATTTTTCACTCTCAATAATTTGTTTTCAATTACTTATTTACGTTCATCGTTTATTTTATTTACGCACCTTTCACTTTAATAAAAATCTAAACAATGATTTGGGTTAATAATCAATGGTAATATTAATTTCAAATATGATTTTTTTTGTTTTTGATAAAGCGTCTGCTAAATGTTATTAAGAAACTCAAAAACCTGATTAAATTAACTCAAAAAGTAAATCCAGCATAAATTAAACTTAAAGCTGTGACTGAAACTGTAACTGAAATGGTAGCTTAAAAACAAGAATATCAATCGAATATTAACTGAAAACTACTTTGCAGTCTGCATAACAGATTAAACGGACCGTAAATCTGAAATAAAGAAGGTTTCAAATATGTATTGATACTTTTGGTACTAAGTGTTGTAATAGACAAAAAACGTTGCTCCAAAATATTGAAGAAAAATTTCAATTAAAATCATGACCGTAAAATGAAAGCTCATCTTTATTCATGCTTGTTTATATATATATATATATATATATATATATATATATATATATATATATATATATATATATATATATATATATATATATATATATATATATATACTTATATACACGTATATATATGGATATAATATACTTATTAGGGTAACTCCGCCTCGCTATATGCGAGCCAGTCCCAAGTCTGGATAAAGGAGGAGGGACAGTTAAAAGGATCAAACTTTGATCCACGACAGGAAGTACTTATGTGCTTCCTATATACAGCCAATTCAGTCTTAAAACACTTGGTGTAAAGGACTATAAACTATCATAAAAAAAAACTTATTAGGGTTTTTATCGTTTGAAAAAGAGTTAAGTGGAAATTAAATTTTACAGTAATACATACATACAGTAATACATTCTTTCCATGAATTAAATGTTATAAAGTTAAATTATGAGTTATTTCTTATATCACCAAGTATCATTCACATTAAAACACCTGGTGTAAAGGACTATAAACTATTATAAAAAAAAAAAAAAAAAAAAAAAAAAAATGTGTGTATGTATGTATGTATGTATGTATGTATGTATGTATGTAGGTGTGTGTATGTATGTATGTATGTATGTATGTATGTATGTATGTATGTATGTAGGTGTGTGTGTGTATGTATGTATGTATGTATGTATGTATGTATGTATGTATGTATGTATGTATGTATGTATGTATGTATGTATGTATGTATGTATGTATGTATGTATGTATGTATGTATGTATGTATGTATGTATGTATGTATGTATGTATGTATGTATGTATGTATGTAGGTATGTATGTATGTATGTATGTATGTATGTATGTATGTATGTATGTATGTATGTATGTATGTATGTATGTATGTATGTATGTATGTATGTATGTATGTATGTATGTATGTATGTATGTATGTATGTATGTATGTATGTATGTATGTATGTATGTATGTATGTATGTATGTATGTATGTATGTATGTATGTATGTATGTATGTATGTATGTATGTATGTATGTATGTATGTATGTATGTATGTATGTATGTATGTATGTATGTATGTATGTATGTATGTATGTATGTATGTATGTATGTATGTATGTTTGGACGCTGTAGTGACTGTCTTAGTCTTAGTCATGGACTCCTTAATGAACCGATAAGAATTAATGTTGGAGTGTCTTCATTAATTCATATCTTTGAAAGAAAACAACTTCTGAAATGAGCTAACACCCTATTATATTTGGATTGGCATGGTTCCATTTCTCATTATGAACTTCACGCAGAAAGGAGTGAAATGATGAAAAGTAATACGAACTTGTCACTTTTATTTCGGCTGTGTATCGTGCGCTTATACTAAATATTATTTCTTCGTTTACTAACTGTTGTTTTAATTCTCATAGCTTCATTTAGTGACTCTCAGCTAAACGGACGCAAGTTGCACTACGAAGGATTCATAGATGTTAAACATCGGGCCAACGAAACAAAAACTACTTGGCGATGCGAGCGTTTCAAGACAGATCCACACTGTCATGGTCGACTCATTTGTTCTGAAGACATCTACACTTTAACAAAGGAACACAATCATATGCCTTCTCGTGCCGCTTCTCAAGCAGCTATCGTCATTTCTAACATCAAACGGGCTGCATTGATCTCACATGATGCGCCTCGAACTATCGTCAACGAATGTCTTGCAGGAGTTTCAGATACTGCTATTGTTGCTATGCCAAAGATTGTCTCCCTTGAAAAAAGTGTAAGCAGAAAGCGAAAACTTGCCAACCAGCCAGCTCATATTCCACACGGCCGAGCTTCAATCGTTATACCGGCGGATCTTCGCACTACGCGTACAGCCAATCCAGAAGAATTTGTTATTGCTGACACCAGAGCTGATGATCCTCTTCGTATCATCGTACTGGGAAGCCAAACCGACCTACAAAGGCTTTCTCAGTGCAGGACATGGCTGGCCGATGGAACATTCGATGCGGCTCCGGAGATGTTCTTTCAACTATGGATTATTCACGGTCTTTTTAATAATAAAGTACTACCTTTTGTCTATTGTTTGCTTCCGAACAAAACCCAGATCACGTATTCTCGAGCTTTTACTTTTCTTTTGAACTCTTGTGGTATCGAAACGCTTCCGACCGATATCATCATCGACTTTGAAAAAAAACAGAGGAGAACACTTTTCGAGAATAGGTCCCTGGTGTTGCTATCCATGGCTGTTTTTTTTTCATTTCACTGAGTCCGTCCGGCGCAAACTCCAAGATCTTGGCATGCACACGTGATACGGAATGGATGAAGAATACAACAGTGCGATAAAAAAGTTTGTTGCACTTATAGAAATATTTTTTGATTGATTGATTGATTTTATTCTGTTCTCCAGCCGATGTTCAACCTCGATACAACACTTTTGCCGACGATCTATTAATTAACTTTGGTGATAATGACGCCCATCAAAATTGTCTTCAGTATTTCGAGAACACATGGGTTGGTAGACCTCGCCGAAATCCTCTCTATCATATCGAGATGTGGAATTGTAAGTTAATTACAGAGCGTGATCTTCCGAGGACAAACAACAGCGTCGAAAGTTTTCACCGAGTTTTTCAAACTGCTCTCGGCTGTCATCATCCCAATGTGTTTAAATTACTTGATGCGATTTTGAACGAACAAGTCCGAGTTAATGCTGTTTATCAAAAAATAAATGCAGAAAAAGACATTCCACTCTATTCTAGGATACAGTATTTGCAAGCAAATCAACGACTGCTTAGGATTATCGACAACTATGACCAACGAACCCTGGAGCATGTGCCCACAACATTTATCGCTGATTAACATTTTTTATCATTTTTTCGTTTAAAATTAAAAGATGATAGTTTTGTTTTTAAATAAAAAAAACTTTTTGAAGTTGTATTTTTTTTAAATTCCTTCCTCTATGTATTTTTGTTTTAAAATCAAAAAAATTTGAAGTTTGTTTTGTTTATCAATGACTTTGATTAAAAGTGACAATAAATATTAGAAACTGCTTAATTGGTTCCAAGTTAAAACAGAACATGATAAAGCAGAACAGTGAAGAAACAAAACATTAATTAATCAAAACAGTGATAAAACATCGCAACATCGTGCATATTTTTTTCCAACTTTTTTGTGATCAAATTGTTCCAGGTTAAAATGTCCGAAGATATTTTAACTTTTTCTCAATATAATTGAAATTTTATTTGATAGTGTAGTTTATAATATTATTTTTAGATTTTTAAACGTCTTTTCGTCTGGGTATAACTTGCTCAGCAAAGAAGCCGTAGAAATAAATAGATATTTTACATGTGCACATTTTTCTATGAGTGGCCTCGAAATCAATTACATATGGGGTCAGTTGTCTAGGGGATCAGTTGTCCATATGATCAGTTGTACTGGGATCAGTTGTCCTGGGATCACTTGTCCTAGGATCAGTCGTCCTGGGATCAGTTGTCCTGGGATCAGTTGTACTGGGATCAGTTGTACTGGGATCAGTTGTACTGGGATCAGTTGTACTGGGATCAGTTGTACTGGGATCAGTTGTACTGGGATCAGTTGTACTGGGATCAGTTGTACTGGGATCAGTTGTCCTGGGATCAGTTGTACTGGGATCAGTTGTCCTGGGATCAGTTGTACTGGGATCAGTTGTACTGGGATCAGTTGTACTGGGATCAGTTGTACTGGGATCAGTTGTCCTGGGATCAGTTGTACTGGGATCAGTTGTACTGGTAACAGTTGTACTGGGATCAGTTGTACTGGGATCAGTTGTACTGGGATCAGTTGTACTGGGATCAGTTGTACTGGGATCAGTTGTACTGGGATCAGTTGTACTGGGATCAGTTGTACTGGGATCAGTTGTACTGGGATCAGTTGTACTGGGATCAGTGGTACTGGGATCAGTTGTACTGGGATCAGTTGTCCTGGGATCAGTTGTACTGGGATCAGTTGTACTGGGATCAGTTGTCCTGAGATCAGTTGTACTGGGATCAGTTGTCCTGGGATCAGTTGTACTGTGATCAGTTGTACTGTGATCAGTTGTACTGGGATCAGTTGTACTGGGATCAGTTGTACTGGGATCAGTTGTACTGGGATCAGTTGTACTTGGATCAGTTGTACTGGGATCAGTTGTACTGGGATCAGTTGTACTGGGATCAGTTGTACTGGGATCAGTTGTACTGGGATCAGTTGTACTGGGATCAGTTGTACTGGGATCAGTTGTACTGGGATCAGTTGTACTGGGATCAGTTGTACTGGGATCAGTTGTACTGGGATCAGTTGTACTGGGATCAGTTGTACTGGGATCAGTTGTACTGGGATCAGTTGTACTGGGATCAGTTGTCCTGGGATCAGTTGTACTGGGATCAGTTGTACTGGGATCAGTTGTACTGGGATCAGTTGTACTGGGATCAGTTGTACTGGGATCAGTTGTACTGGGATCAGTTGTACTGGGATCAGTTGTACTGGGATCAGTTGTCCTGGGATCAGTTGTACTGGGATCAGTTGTCCTGGGATCAGTTGTACTGGGATCAGTTGTACTGGGATCAGTTGTACTGGGATCAGTTGTACTGGGATCAGTTGTCCTGGGATCAGTTGTACTGGGATCAGTTGTACTGGGATCAGTTGTCCTGGGATCACTTGTCCTAGGATCAGTCGTCCTGGGATCAGTTGTACTGGGATCAGTTGTACTGGGATCAGTTGTACTGGGATCAGTTGTACTGGGATCAGTTGTACTGGGATCACTTGTACTGGGATCAGTTGTACTGAGATCAGTTGTACTGGGATCAGTTGTACTGGGATCAGTTGTACTGGGATCAGTTGTACTGGGATCAGTTGTACTGGGATCAGTTGTACTGGGATCACTTGTACTGGGATCAGTTGTACTGAGATCAGTTGTACTGGGATCAGTTGTACTGGGATCAGTTGTACTGGGATCAGTTGTCCTGGGATCAGTTGTACTGGGATCAGTTGTACTGGGATCAGTAGGCACTAACCCATTGGTACCAACCGCTAGAAAAAACATTTTTATCAAAATCAGTGAATAAAAACGAAATTTTTTATTTTTTTCGTTAATAATAACGAAAAAAGAACTATAATTATTTGAAAAATGTAAATAGAATAAAAACTATATTTAAATGGAACAAACTGAATAATAATAATAACGAAAATTAATTTCTGAACGATAATAAAATAATAATAAAATTTAAATAATGCAAACTGAATAAAAATAAAAAATAAAAATTAATTTTTGAACGAAAATTATTGAAAGTTGTGTACATAGATATTGGCATAGATAACCAATATTCTATGGTTGTGTAATTTTTGAAATGCACATCCATATCTTTCTTGTTATCATAAACGCTGTAATTATTCATCATCATCATCATGATCATTTATTTTTGAAACGTCCCTATCCCACGCTATTCTAGGGTTGGACGTTTTTCCATAACGGACCCATATCATTGAAAATAATTATGAATTCTCTTGCAAAAATGCTTGCTGGGCGAAAAAAGATAGTTCCGTGCAGGAGTTTTTTGTTTACGATTCCAGCACCAACAAATCTAAATGGGTCGCTGCTATTGCCCCAGCGGTTCGCCGTGGTTGCAATAGATAAAATTGCTACTATATCGGCAGTCACGCCGTATGTCTACCTAAAATTAAACCCTAACCCTTTAGAAAATATGTACATCTTTATTAATTAATCGAAAGATCAATTGGTTTGGCAAAACCGCCTGGACAACAGCACTTTTACCGTTTATTGCCCTGGCCTCGGTAATAGTTATAACGTTTGAATGTAAGGCAATGGATTTTCAAAATAAAAAATCTTCCTGTGTTACACAATTACTATTTTTCCATATATACACTGCATGAAATTGGATATAGTAAAAAAAATATTTAGAGCATGAACTAAAATTGAACAAAAATCAAATAAAAACAAATTTTTTTTATCTGAATAAAATAAAAATAAAAACGAAAATTATTTAAAGAACTGTAATAAAATAAAAACTAAATTTAATTTTGTAGAGCTGAATAATAATAAAAACTAAAATTACTTGATGAATTAAAATAAAATAATAATAATAAATAAAATTCAAGAATAAAATTAAAGTAAGAACTAAAATTATTTACTGAACTAAAATAAAACTGATCAGAACACATTTTAATATTATTTGTTTCAGTAACCAGAACACATAAAGTTATTAAAAAACTGCTATCTTACTTTTAGTTATACCGACATTTGATTGCTTGATGACCTAGAAAAGCATTTATGTTAACAATCGACTTATAAATTGATTTCATAACCGTGGCATGATTCATTGTAAATAATTTTGTACGGATAAAAATTGAAGAGCTGACATATCTTCGTGTTTGTCCAATAATTAAAAGAAACACATGAGTCGTCCGCCACACATTGCAAACCACATAATTTATTCCCAGACAGAGGAATACTCTTGTTGGGTACATCTGATGCACATCCTGGACTCATTTCACATGTTTTAAACTTACCAAATATTTTATTTCTGAACTGACAATTCGAGTTGGTCCACCATGTGCCGAATAGAAAAATCCATTGCATTACATTAACTGACCACATTAGTAGTTAGTAAGACAATACAGTGCGTAGAACTCTAGTCTTCTGGTCTGCAGACTGAATTTGCAAAAAGAAAGCCCAAAGCAGAAAAACGTCTCAAATCTAATTTATAGAAAAAGATCACTGATCAATGTGAGATTTTTTGGCTGCAGCTATACAATTGCGCTTAGTGGTGCTTAAGAGAATATCAGTTTAAAAAAGTTATTTTCATGAAAGCCATCAAAAAAGTAATTAATTTCTATGATTGATTGATAAAAACAAGTTTGGACAAACAAGTAACTATTCAAAGTTGCTGGAACTAAAAAATGACATCTCAAAAAGTGATTTGAAATAGCGCATCCAAAAGTGACAACTTAAATCGATGCTCAATCTGTCATTTTGCTAAATTGTTTTCTTCAGTTTTGAGCTGTCATTTTTTTTAAGACAATATTTATTTACTTTTATAAGCAGAGGTGGACAGTATTTCAAATAAAAATCTTCAAAATACGCATTTTGCAAATTAAAAACGTATATTTTTGGTATCAAAATAACGGTAAATATGATTTTGGATTTTGGTATTTAAATACTTTTTTGAGAGTATTTGCATTTACAAAAAATCAAAATATGTTTCTCAAAATACGTTTGTGTTTAAATTTTGCAAAATGAAACTCTTTGCATTGAATCTTGTTTCATTTAGTCACTTTTTCAAATTCGGTCTCGTTCTTTAGGTACGTTTCCTGTTTTAAATTTGGTGGTTTTTTCTAACCGAAAACAGTTAAAAATAAGTTTGTTGATATGCATGAATCCAATTGCAGATCCTAGATCACTTGTAAATTTCAAAAAGCAAGGCGCAGCTTCGTCGATTTTCTTAGCTTCATTTTTTATATTTTGACTGCATGTTGGAAACCGGAACCTAGAGTTTTGAAAGTTTTAAACTCAAATCCCATGCTTAAAATTTTAAACACAAACCCGAAATGTTCTAAACTTTATACATTTAATAAAATCAAGTATTAAAAACCATTTTTAGGCAAGCTGCTTTTATGAATAACGTTTTCTTGTAGTCTGGTTTAATATGTTAGTATCAGTATCACCGCTAAATAGTTGATTGGATAAAACGCAGCTTGATGGGACAACTAAATAATTTTGTACGGATAGAAATTGAAGAGCTAACATATCTTCGTGTTTGTCCAATAATTAAAAGAAACACATGAGTTGTCCGCCACACAAAGGAAGAGACATAAAATACTTTCAGACAAAGTAACAGTTATGTCGACATTATCTATAGCACAGCCTGGACTCATTTCACATGTTATAAACTTCTCAAATAATTTATTCCTAGACTGACAACTCAAATTAGCAAACCATATGCCAAACAGAAATAACCATTGCCTTACATGGACTGACCACATTATTAGTTAGTTAAACAGTTAATAAACAACAATTAAAAATTTAAATAACTATTTGGACTGTTTATTCAAAGTTTTTAGTTTTATATCAATTTATAATTTATTATTATATTTTTAAATTTAAGATCGGCAAAACAAAATTACTGTTAAAGCAGAAAACGTTTTCGAGTTTCATTATTTTGTCCTGAAAATTCTTTTTTATTCATAACCTCTGAGATATTAAATCTCAGAATCTTGATTTGTGTTGTAATGTTAATTACAATTTTTTTCTATGTTTCTAAAGATAAAAAAACATCAACAGACATAGTTTTTTTTATGTTTGCAGTATGTTATATGTAGATATGTATGTATGTATGTATGTATGTATGTATGTATGTATGTATGTATGTATGTATGTATGTATGTATGTATGTATGTATGTATGTATGTATGTATGTATGTATGTATGTATGTATGTATGTATGTATGTATGTATGTATGTATGTATGTATGTATGTATGTATGTATGTATGTATGTATGTATGTATGTATGTATGTATGTATGTATGTATGTATGTATGTATGTATGTATGTATGTATGTATGTATGTATGAATGTATGTATGTGAAAACTCTTCTTCGAGCAAGTTCGTCAGAGATCTTCAGAGGAAGACCTTCCCAGCGTTTCGGCCTTTTTCCTGACGCTACCCATGGACGTCTGTATAATAACTATTATACAGACGTCCATGCGCTACCACGGGAAGGAGGGCCACGACCGTTGATCAGACGGCAACCCCCTGACGAAATTTGTGTATCACATGCCGTTTTCGACCAGAACCAGATAACCGGCAAATCTTCAAAGTACCAGAACCAAGAAGTCATTTTGAAACCGTCAGGCAACTGTAACAAGATGAGAAACTGTCTTTCAAACGCCGGAACATATATGTATGTATGTATGTAGGGTATCACGCATGGTACCAAACAGGGATGTGTCCTCGCACCGCAGCTCTTTGGTATCTTCTACTCTATCATGCTTCTGGTGGCTTTTAAGGATTGCAACATAGGTTAATTAACCCCACTACTTGTATTATAAAAGTTTTACTAGGCAAACGTCTACGTTGTAATAACATATATTTTTCAAATTTAAATATAATTAAAAGATTATTTTGGAAAATTTTTCAAAACGCACTTTAGCGTAAGTGCGTATGTGTTTGCTTTCGCTTTCAGTCGATGTGTGCGCGTTTAGCGAAATTGATTTTTTGCTAGATATTTTGTATTCCGAGATAAAATAAGTAAAACAAATGACATTAATTAATCATACCAACTTCTCGTTTTCATTTACTGTTTTGTTGTATAATTTTCAAATGGTAATATTCACCATGATTATATAAAAATATAAACAATTAAGAGTATTTTAAAAACATTTTAAAACGCATGCAAAACCGATCGATAACGTAGATTCGAGGAAGAGTAAAAATTAACCATAAACCAGGTATTTGAATAGTCATTGTAGATTTCAGACAGATATGTGTGAGTGCTTTTGCTCTCAGTCTCAGTGTAGCAAAGATGATTTTTTCTGGTTAATTGTTATGCAGAGATACAAGAAGTAAAACAATTGACATCAATTAATCATAGAAACTCCTCGTTTTCATTTACTGTTTCGTTGTATGATTTTCAAGTTATACAATTTTTTGAAAGATGGTAGCAATCCTAGCTATTTTTGTGTTTTTATTAAATTCTACAACTTTTTTTTAATAAGCATCCACCGCAAAGTTGAAAATGATGCTTGATAGCTTCCAGATGCTAAACTCAAATTGTTTGAATTTTTAAGATTTGCAGTTAAAGTTAATGTAATAAATTTAAAAACAAATTAATCACTATAAACTTTGATTAATGACGAAATCCATTGTTTGTTTTTAGAACTATTCAGTGTTTTTCTAGATGTAACGTGAGTCCCTTTTGACAATAAATACCTAAATGTCCAATACCAGAGCAAACTGCGGTAAATTTTACTTACTGAATTGGAGTGGAACTTGTCTTGGTAATATGCGAACATGCCCAACGACAAATAATTTTATTCAGATTCACCATAAACCATTTTGGTCATCCATCTATCTAGATTATTTGTACGACTGCATTGAAATTGATTAATCGCTCGACCTACAAGCCTGCGACAGCAAACCAGAAACTTAAGACTGCGAAGTCGTACTTTGACATGTTCTTTGATGTTCAGCTGGTACACAACTGCTATAAAGACATTCATTAATTATCAACTTTTTTTACAAGACGGTTAGAATCCATCCGGCTTCACCAGCGTCCACGGGGTGTGTGGGTGGGTAAGTGCTTAAACATGGCTGAGTCTCAGGGGCGCAACCAAAATTTTTTTGGGGGGGGGGAGCCGGGGGGAAAAACAGTTAAGTAAGGAGTTTTCTGAAAAGTTTACAAACCACAAAAATCAAGGCTAAAAGACAGTTTAAGCAAAAATTAGTAATATCAAACTATAAGACATTTAATTTGAACCAATTTATTACAATAACCAATTCAGTCACCTTTTTTGCAAAAAAAATGTCAATGACGGCTTCTTCATTAATGGGAAGGTCGCGATTGATCGTCATCTGGGCAAACCCATTCAGCCTTGCCTGGTCCATTGTGGTGCGTAGATATGATTTAAGTCTGTGCATAGTTGAGAAGGATTTCTCGACTGTCGCGGAAGAGAGGGGCAACGTGATGAAGAGTTTCAGCAGCGTATTTATCTGGGGGTTAACGGATTCTCCCGGCCCCCCTGACTGCGCCCCTGCTGAGTCTGTTTGTTCTGTAAAATGGGACTATAAGTGAGTAAAAGTAACTTGTAAATAATTAATTTTCAACAAAGTTTTAGCGTAGGCACTTGTTGTTTTATCTACAATTTTCTATCCAACTGCAGAAAATTTGATAGACATTTTATATTTCATAACTTCATCAGAAAATTGATTTTCGTAGATGTTAAACCATAAATAAAGATCTAGACAGCCAAAGAGAATTATAATTTGGTTAAAAAAAACTTGACGTGACTACAGAAAACAAAAATCAAATCCCATTGGTTGCTGTGAGTTTAGATCTTAAAAGGTTTTAACAGTAACAGCTTAAACTTAGCAGCACTTCAAACGTCTACAAGCGCTGGCGACGCTGGTCAGATTTGAACAGCTGATTGTTAGACCTAGAAGCAGTTTGCCCTGCCACTATACTACCCTAAATCAAAAGCCAACTTTAACAGTAACCCTAGGATTAGCGCACCCTTGGCGGTCGATATGCTTAGTCAAACCCATACAAACTTTCTTCCCGTGAGGACTACTTCAATGCCGAATTTTGCTTAAAACCTTCTTGTGTAGAAACGTAAAATGGTAATACTTTAATTAGTGTCAAATTTAAAAAATTATTTTCTTAATCACGTAGCACATTTTTAAAAATATTGTAAATATTTTGTATTTACAAATATTTAAGAAGCTCAAAACATAACCAATTAGCTTTAAGTAGAAAAAAAGTAATAACCGAAGTCTGGTTTGATTTAGTGCTATATTTAAAGTTGATCAAAGTCTAAAACTGATTAGCGGACTGCACATAACTGTAAAGCAAGACAGTTAATAAATTTGAAAAATAAATACTACACAATAGAAGAATTTAGTAGCCAACTGCATTTGAAAACTGTAATAGTATTGTACAACATTTTGCCGGCCGTTTATAGCGTAATGTTTCAGCAAGATAATATGAATGTTTGTATAAACTGAATTACAGCTTTTAATTTTAAGGGCAAAAACAAAACTAATTAAAACAATACAAAAAATACAAACTATAACGTCAAATTATAAAACATTCTACAAATATCTAACAGAGACATCCTAAAACTAAATTTGTTTTAATAAATTCAAGTTGATTCAAAAACTTGAATTTCACATAAGCTCAAACATCCACCATTAATGGACCCCGTAATAGCTTGCTGGACGATGACGTATATTCCAGGAGGAGTAGTAATAGAGCAATCTACTCTGAACCAGGTAGCACTAGGCGGGTAGGCATTGTAGATTCCACACAAAGGGTAAGTGTTTCTTACTGGTGCTTGGACCATCCATGAAGTATTTGTGATGCCAATGTTCAAGTTAAAATATCGGATGTCTGTTTTTTTATTGTTTAAATCGATTATAAATGATTTTTTACAAATAGTATACCAGTATGTTAATAATCATCAACTTTAGGTATCTATAAAACTCATTTTAAATTTTAAAATGAGCTATTTAAGGTTTTTATAGAATTAAAAAAAATTGTTTTAACAATTTATATTGTTTTAAAATTATATTATTCATAGAATCATTGCAGTAGATTTGACTCACTGTATGGTGATGAAGTTTCTCTTGTTAATATGCGAACATAACCAACAACAACAACTCTATTCAAATTCACCATTAACCAATTTGGTCCTGTATCTGGATCTCTTGTATGACTGCACTGAGTTTGGCCAACTGATGTACCATGCAAGCCGTCGACAGCAAGCCAAGAATTTACCAAGTGTCCGGATATTAAGTCAGTTGAGCTTTGGCATGTTCTTTGATAAAGAGCTAAATTGGTACCAACTACTATAAAAACAAAATTTATCATAACGTTATTTGCTTATTTTTGTTTCTATATATACATATATATATATATATATATATATATATATATATATATATATATATATATATATATATATATATATATATATATATATATATATATATATATATATATATATATATATATATATATATATATATATATATATATATATAAAGGTTTATTTAAGCAGCCATAATATACAATCTTTGGCAACTATCAACTTACTCTTATTTGCACGACCATCAAGTTGCTTGATAACCTGGAAAAGCATTTTTGTTAACAATGAATTTTTAAGTTAATTTATCGTCAATTTTCACAAACCTCATAACTGTGGCAATATTCGTTGTAAATAATTTTGTACGGATAGAAATTGAAGAGCTGACATATCTTCGTGTTTGTCCAATAATTAAAAGAAACACATGAGTCGTCCGCCACACATTTGAAGACACATAAAATACTTCCAGACAAAGTAACACTTATGTTGAAATCATCCAACGCACAATCTGGACTCATTTCACATGTTTTAAACCTCTCAAAAATTTTACTTCTGAACTGACAACTCAAGTTGGCCAACCATTTTATAAACAGGAAATATATTTTAAAAATATAAACTGACCACATTAAGCTGGTATAAATATATAAATAAATACACGTATTTCTGAATATTTTAACTCTCTTACATTTAAAAATTGCTAGATGGACCTAACTTATATTTTTATAGTTTTTCCAAACTTACAACTTAGATTGATACGCTAACGGCGTTATATTGTGTTCAGAATCGAATAGGATTTGTTCTAAATTATACTTAAGTGTATTAAACAAAAGTACTTCTTGGAAGTCTTATATAATAAAATATTTTTTATGTTTTTCAGGTTTTACTAATAAGAAGATTTTTTTTGGTCACAAAAAAGTACATAGAAATGCACAAACAATCCGAAAGTGCTAATTTTTAGAAGAAAATATAATTGGAATGTACAATCACCACCATCATCATTATCAACACAATCACTACCATTATTCATAATCATTATCAATACCACCACACAATAATTACCTCTCTCGGCATAAGGGAGATAACGGCACGTTTTCATTTTCCCATGTAACACAAATTGTACCCAAAAAATTTATCTTCATCTTGTAATTTTACGAAACTAAAACACATTAAGATATAATAATAATAATAATGATAATAATAATAATAATAATAATCATAATAATAGTAATAAGACACTGGGCTTGAGTTTAAATGTTTTACAGATGTAAAAGAGTATTGGTTGATAATATTGTAACACAACAAAAGAAGTAATTTATAGAAAAATAATCAAAGCAGTTTTCACATATTTACCATTTCTAACGTTAATTTTACACTCATGTTATGTTTACAGAACTTCTATAAAGACTAGTTTTGTATATTTTCACTTGTAAAAATGTTTTTTTTTAGATTAATATTTTAAACAAAAAAAACGTAATTAATTTTTGAAATTTAAATATGATATCTTGTTGTGATTTTAAAATCAATAAAAATAAGATTTTTGCGTTCAACATTATTACATGTTTCTGAGAGTAGTTTGTCTCGATTGCACTACTATTTATAGAAAAACTTTGGCAGTTATTAAGTAGAAGTTCATAATTTAGATATAACTCTTTCATCAGAATTATAGCAAATAGGACCGTTTTTTTAAGCATTTTGCCTAATGGTCTAACAACAATAAACAGAAATAAATAAATAATTTAATGTTTGTTAACAGTTTTATAAAAAATAGAAAAAAGGTCAAATGAAGAAATTTTATACGTAAATTGTAACTGACTTTTAAATATAATAAACTGCATTTAAAAGTTCACGGCTTTACCGTTTCACCAACGCGCCTATGAACAAACTAGTATCAATACTATTTTGTCTCATATCTTGTTATGAAATTTTTTTTGCACATGTTTTTTATGTCCATTTCTTAATCGGAGTTTGTAAGAATTGTTTATTGAGCCAAATTACACCCATTAGCTTTTTTTACTCTGCTTTTAGCCATGTAGCCAAATTAAGTTTTAATTAGTTTAAGAGCTGAAAATAGCACTAAATAAAATTTATTATTTATAACAATGGCAACTTAAATTCGTTAAAATTTTATCATAAGACAAAATATATTTAAAAACTTAATCAGGTTCCATATAGCAACCTAAAAAAACATTTAAAAAAAAATTTAGATTTGCACAATCAATTTGCAAGAAGATAGATCAAAAATGCAAACTGCTAATTGACATTTTTTATACAATCATCTACAATCGATGCAGCGGAAGTTATCATGTTAACAAAAATAATGCATTGATGCCTCCCAAGTGCACAATCCAGTGTTCCAAATTTACATTTAAGTACATGGAACAAAAGATACATACGATACAATAACACAACTTTCAATGTACCTTCTCATTATTATTGTGGTAACGTCGAATTTCTGATTTCTAAGAAACAAATCAATAAAAATGAACTTGAAGAAACATTTTGAGACCTTTAGGATATTTGATATTTGAAATATCTGAAAGGTCTCAATATTCATTTTCAAATTCAATTTTATTAAGATTATTTAATTTTATAACTTTTAAAACTTGACAATTTAGATTGAATAAAAATTGAGTGTGGTCATTTATACCACATGTAAAACAAAAATGTTCAGAAATTGTTTTTTTAAAAGCACTTTTTAAAATTTTTAAAATTATGCAAATCAATTTCTAAATGCTAAAATAGTTTTACAATTGTTTATAGTAATAACTTTTGTCAAAATCATGATTACCTAAAAATTCATGTAATTTACACAAGGACCGTCTAGTAATATTGTTTTAGCGGGTATTTAAAGTCTATTCTGAAAGTTTCAAAGTTCTAATTAAAAATTGATAAAAAATCAATTCAAAATCTTAATAAGAGAAAAACAGAGAAGTCAAGTTAAATAAAAGTGTGTAAAAATGCGGTTACGTCTCCGGCAGTTACCTGTTGCTATTTCATGTGCGAACAAATTTGAGAATTTGAACATTGTATCATAGAACTCTGCACAGATTAATATTTTAAGGCCCGGTCAGACACGTCGTTCAGTCGACGTACAAACAAACATACAAACATACATACATACACACATACACACATAAACACAATTCATGCAGATATACACACATACATACACACATACGTAAATACGTACATACGTACATTTTCTTTTGATTGACTGTATAATTTATAACTGACCAAATCAAACTGCAAAAAAGCTTGAAAAATCATATTTAATAATTTGATCATGGTGAACAACACAGTTTTAACATTTTTTAGCGAAACTATTTAATTTATAACTTGTACTATTGTTATTAAAGATTTTGCCAAGCAAGTATAATGTGCTTCAGCAAAAAGCGGATATCGAATATTTGAGCAGCTACATTTTAAAACTTTTCAAGTTTTTTATATTGCACAAGTAAAATAAACTAAACTAATTAGAAGATGAAAATAAACATAAAAAATGTAACTAACAAACAATGCATAACAGAAATCACCATTGGCTAACTAAGAAAGATTAAAAATGCTCTTTTATCATCGTTTGTTAAAAATATCAAGCCAATTCAAAAACTTCAAGTTCACATAGGCTGAGATATCCACCATTAATAGGATCACAAGGAGTTTGCTGAACGATGACGTAGATTCCAGCAGGAGTAGAAATAGAGCAATCTATTCTGATCCAGGTAGCACTAGCCGGGTAGGCATTGTAAATTCCACACAAAAGGTACTTGCTTCTTACTGGTGCTTTGACCGTCCATGAAGTATTTGTGACGCCAATAGTCAAGTTAAAATATCTGACTTCTGTTTTAAAAAATTACAATTGATTGGCAAATTATTTAATAAATAAAAAATAAACTAATGAATAAATAACCACAAATTTTGATAAATTAAAAATTTATTGTTTTAAATTACAATGTAAACTAATCAGTTTTTCATTTTTTACACTTTTCCCAAAAATTAAAAAAAAATCTACACTAAATGTAACTTGCCAAGTTGTGATAAAGCGTCTCTTGTCAAAATGCGAACATAATCAACGACAACAACTCTGTTTAAATCTACCATAAACCAATTTGGTCCTCCATCTTTATCATTTGTTTTACTGCATTGACATAGTATAACTGATGTGCCGTAGGAGCCGTCGACAGCAAGCCAGGAACTTAAATAAAAAGGCAATAGCAGGAACGCAGTGGAGCTTTGTGATGTTTTTTTATAGAGAGCTAAATTGGTGCCAACTTCTATAGAAATATTCAATGGTTGCTTATATTTTTTTTTGAAATTGGTTTGGTTCAATAATGCAAATAGATACAATTTATATGTTAACTTTCAAGTCACTTTTCTGTGTAGCAACATTAACTGGCCTGATAACCTGAAAAACATTTTGGTTGATAACGAACTGACAAATGCATTTTTTTTATCAATTTTCACAAACCTCATAACCGGGGCAAGATTCGTTGTAAATAAATTTGTACGGATAAAAATTAAAGAGCTGACATATCTTTGTGTTTGTCCAATATTTGAAAGCAACACATGAGTCGTCCGCCAAACATAGCAAACCACAAGAAATACTTCCACGCAAAATTATACTGATGCTGGGATCATCCAACGCACATGTTTCGTCTTTTTCAAATATTTTATTCCTGAACTGACAATTTAGGCCGGTAAACCAAGTGCCAAATAGGAGATACAATAACGTCATAACATAAATAAACCCCATCAGCTCAGTATAAACATGCAAAGTAATAAATATATCTGATAAAATTCTAAATGGTTCAAATTTCAAAACTATATATCCAAAATATATATATGCAAAATGATACACGAAAAAACGTTTTCATTAAAAAGTCAGATTGGCACGCAAAATTGACCTTTTGGCAAAGGTATTTGTTCCAAATTGCATTTAAGTGGGTTTTACAAAATTTTCTTTAAAAAACATAGTCATATTATTTCAATACAATAGAACTTTTCTTCTTTCTTTCATTCCATATTTTCCGTTTCTATTCAACTCATCATTTGTGGAATACATTCGGTAATTTTTCAATTCTTATCAAGACGGGCAGGTTTTTTAGGCTACGCAAAAATCAATTTATAAAACAGAAAGATTCTAAAATTGCGATTTTCTAAGAATCAGGAATATGAAAATAAAATAATCATAACAATTTGAATAATTTAGGTTTATTAATTACTAGCTGTTTTAGCCGGCTTTTGCTCGGACTTTTTAAAGATTTTTCTCTTGTTGTTTCTTATTTTTTATTAGAATCAATCTTTTTCGTTTTGTATTGACCGCTATTTCGTTTTGTATAAATTATAGTTTAAACAAAAAAATTAAAACTAAAACATTCGCTACTTATTGCTATAACTCAGTTTGACTAAATGTAAAACAAACAATAAATACATTTTTTTAATATGTTTAATGTCAGAATTCTTGAAGATATGCAAGAACTGTCTGATTGACCAACTTTAGAACATGCAACTGTTTTTTTTTCATGTGAAATATATTCAACGTCTAATTTTAAACTGTCCAGTTCTAAAGATTGGTTATGTGCTTTGTTGATGGTTGTTGCAAACATCAACTAAATTGTGAACTGCTGCCTCTTAAACTAAAATAGCATGTTTGTTGATTCCTAGGAATGTAAGGGCTTAAGACATCCTCATAAAAGACTTTAAATGTTTCTGGCGGTTTTCCATGTTGAGACAGTTTATTTTTCTGGCCTTGCCAACATGCTGGCTTAAGTTGGGCTGAGCATGAAATTGTTGTCGACGTTCATCTGTTCTTTCTCATTGACACTTTTTGCTTTCTTCGCTTGTTCAGTTATATCTGAATTTCTTCATTTTCAATTGCGATTCTTCAATGCATTGGTTCTGCTCTGCAAATGTCATATTTTACAAGGCATTTTTTTGTATAAGTAAGCAGAAAAAATAATGAATTTATTAGTTAATGCTGCAATAATGTTGTTAAAAATCACTAATATATTTCTAGAGGTAATTTTTATTTTACTCTAGCGGGGTTACCCGGCGTTGCCCGGGATTTTTTACAGGGGAGTCGTTTCGGCAGGGGATTCGTTTCGGCAAAACTTTGGGGGGGGGAGGAATAAATGTTTTTTATAAAAGTCTTTACATTCTAAAATTGTGTGCAGTTAAACAATTTGCTTTATGTATATATAATAGCGGGGTTACCTGGCGTTTAAAAGTGTTTTATTGTTTTTTTCTCTTGCTCCCGTTTCTTTTCCCGCTCCCTCTCTCTCCTGCTCCTTCTTGCTCTCTCGTTTCTTTTTTCTTTCCCGCTTGCTCTTCCGCTCCCGGTCGTCTTTCCGTTCTTGCTTGCTTTCCCGTTTTCGTGCATTCTCCAGTTTTCGCTCCCGCTCGCTCTCCCTTTCTCTCTCTCCCGATCTCAATTTGTGACCGATCTAAATTTTTTTTTCATAAAACCTTCCTCTATTTTTTACAATGGTATTATTCCATTTATCAGATGAATGGTGTAGCAATGCATAAAAGACACACACACAGACATTCATTTTTAAGTATATAGATATATCTATACAAAATGAAAGACCAATTGTTAATTGTTAATTATTTCTGGAGTTTGACATGGCTTTAATAATTTTTTGCTAAACGTAAAATATATAGCAGATTTGTTAAAATTGCTTAAAACCCTTTCAAAACTTTGTAACGCAAGTTAAATTTGATGTTTTAACCATCTGTGGTCGCACACAGGCACTCTTGGTCACGGATAAGTCTTTGGTTATTGAAAGTAATAAAAGATGTTTTTTTAAAAACCTGATCTATTCTTTAAAACCGCCTGCTGCCAAACTGTGTTCAACTTGTGTAGCGGTCCAGATTTGTATAAAAGAAAAACAGACAGACAAAAAGACATTCAGTCATTTTTATCTTAAGAAATTTACTCTCAAAGTTGTAGTACGTACCATAATTATACATTTATTCAATCAAGTAAAGCATTGTTTGTTCAGGATTCACCATAAAAATCTCATTTGTGTGCATTATTAACTGTAAATACAGCAAAATGATGTATGATAACATAATCTAAATACGCCTGCAAATTATGCTAATTAAAAAAAACATAAACATATTTTGTTGTCATTGTCCGCCATATAAAATCAAACAAATTCAAAAACTTGAAGTTCGCCGAGGGTTAGATATCCACCACTATTAGACCCAGATGGAGTTTGCTGGACAATGACGTACATTCCAGGAGGAGTAGAAATAGAACAATTCACTCTGAACCAATCAGCACTCTTTGGGTAATTGTTGTAGATTCCACACAGGGGATAAGTGTTTCTTACTGGGGCTTGAACCATCCATGAAGTATTTGTGATGCCAATGTTTAAATTGAAGTATCTGATAGCTGTTTTTGGAATTTACAAATAGTTGAGTAATCAATTCAGAATAGGACTAGGCCAACTGGCCACTTATCAATTGCCAAGTAGGCAAAAGCGCTTGGTAGGCCAAATGGCTTGGTAATTCAAATTTTTTAAAGTAAAACCAATTTCTAATTCAATTCCACCGGTCATCAACTATTTTAACAAACTTAACCCTTTCTTGGTTATTGATTTTTCTTTAAAAGAAATGTCGAGGATTAGGTTTTATTGCCTCTTTGTTTCCGTAAGCCAGGCCAAAATTGTAAATTTCATTATTGTTTATTGCAGAGCTTTAAAAAGATTATTTTTGTTGTCAGTTGATGTGTTGGAGTCGGTTTCTCAAAAGTACTTTTGTTAGATATTTTTACTGAAATATATCTATTGGAAACTGAACACAATATAATAATGCCTTCTGCGAAAAGATAACTTCTGCATGTCAATCTAAATTGAAGTTCTTGCGAAAAAAAATATATTAAATTTTTTTGTTTATGATTTTGCGTGTAAAAATTTAAAATTACTAACGCAAATATTAGTTTGTTTACATAGTTATAATTGAGTTATAAAGTTTGACAATGTTTAACGTGGCGGTAATTGTTAGACTTCTAAGCCACAAACTTTTTTATCGAACTTTTACTTACTCGTGGGCCCATTTTTACAAAACAACCAGAGGCAGCCATTTATAGGCCCACCCTTGCAGACGCTGGCGACGCCGGCGGGATTCGAACCGCCGACTCTTAGGTCCACCGCTATACCACCAGCGCCGCCCATGGTTATTGCGGTCAGTTTTTGTTTTGAAGTTGTATTTCATGTTTGGGTTTGCTTTCCCATTCCCGCTCACGCTTGCTTTTCCGTTCCCGCTCGCTGTCCGTTCCGGGTCGCTTTCCCGTTTCTATAATAGACAAACTAACCCACAAACATTCATATATATATATATATATATATATATATATATATATATATATATATATATATATATATATATATATATATATATATATATATATATATATATATATATATATATATATATATATATATAGTCTTAGCAAATCTATTTTACGTTTTATAGGCTAACAGAAGTTATGAAAGAATGGAAAAGAGAAAATGAGCGTGAACGGGAACGGGAACGGGAGAGCAACCGTGACCGGGAATGGGAGAGCAAGCATGACCGGGAACGGGAGAGCAAGCGTGAGCGGGAACGGGAAAGCGACCGGGAACGGGAAAGCGACCGGGAACGGGAAAGCGACAGGGAACGGGAAAGCGACCGGGAACGGAAAAGCGACTGGGAACGGGAAAGCGACCGGGAACGGGTAAGCGACCGGGAACGGGAAAGCGACCGGGAACGCGGAAAGCGACCGGGAACGCGGAAAGCGACTGGAATTGGGAGAGCAAGCTTGGAAGGAAACGCGAGGAGCAAGAGAGAAAATCGATAACGAAACTTCTGAGCGGAAAAGCGACCGGGAGCTGGAAAACGACCGAGAGCGGAAAAGCCACCGGGAACGCGACGAAAACGGGAAAGTGGAGAAGGAAACGGGAGCGAGAGAGACAAACATTAGAAAAACCTCTAAAAACCCCGGGCAACGCCGGGTAACCCCGCTAGTCTATATATATATAAATGAATGTTTGTATATATGTATATATGTTAATGGCGTTTATGCATTGCTACACCATTCATCCGATCGTAATGAAATTTTCACACATTCTTGAGAGTCAAGGGGAATCAAATATAGAGAAAAAAATTTTGAAATCCGTCACAAAATGAGCGGAGCGGAGCGGGTGAGCGAGCGGGAACTAAATATATATAAGTTTGTGCGTATGTATGTGTGTATGTATGTATGTGTATGTGCATGTATGTGTGTCTGTGTGTGTGTTTATGTATGTACTAGCGGAGATACCCGGCGTTGCCCGGGTTTTTTTAGAGGTTTTTCTAATGTTTGTCTCTTTCTCTCCCGTTTCCTTTCCCACCTGCTTTCTCACTCCTGTTCGCTTTCCCGTTTTCGATCGTTTTCCCGCTGCTGGTCGCTTTCCCGCTCCCGGTCGCTTTCCCGCTCCCGGTCGCTTTCCCGCTCCCGGTCGCTTTCCCACTCCCGGTCGTTTTCCCGTTCCCGGTCGCTGTCCTGTTCCCGCTCACGTTTGCTCTCCCATTCCCGCTCACGCTTGCTTTTCCGTTCCCGCTCGCTGTCCGTTCCGGGTCGCTTTCCCGTTTCTATAATAGACAAACTATCCCACAAACATTCATAACTCCGCCTCACTAATTGCGAGCCAGTCCCAAGCCTGGATAAAGGAGGAGGGACAGTTAAAAGGATCAAACTTTGATCCACAACAGGAAGAACTTATATACTTCCTAAATACAGACAATTCAGTCTTAAAACACTTGGTGTAAAGGACTATAAACTATCATAACAAATAACAACAACAAACATTCATATATATATATATAGTCTTAGCAAATCTATTTTACGTTTTATAGGCTAACAGAAGTTATGAAAGAATGTAAAAGAGAAAATGAGCGTGAACGGGAACGGGAACGGGAACGGGAGAGCAACCGTGACCGGGAATGGGAGAGCAAGCATGACCGGGAACGAGAGAGCAAGCGTGAGCGGGAACGGGAAAGCGACCGGGAACGGGAAAGCGACCGGGAACGGGAAAGCGACCGGGTACGCGGAAATCGACCGGGAACGCGGAAAGCGACTGGAATCGGGAGAGCAAGCTTGGAAGGAAACGCGAGCAAGAGAGAAAATCGATAACAAAACTTCTGAGCGGGAAAGCGACCGGGAGCTGGAAAACGACCGAGAGCGGAAAAGCGACCGGGAACGCGACGAAAACGGGAAAGTGGAGAAGGAAACGGGAGCGAGAGGGACAAACATTAGAAAAACTTCTAAAAACCCCGGGCAACGCCGGGTAACCCCGCTAGTATACATATAAATATATACATATACATACATATAAATTTATATATATACATATACATACATATAAATAAATATATATATAAATATATATACATATATACATACATACATACATACATACATATATATATATATATATATATATATATATATATATATATATATATATATATATATATATATATATATATATATATATATATATATATATATATATATATATATATATAAAAGGCACTTCGTTGGACTTTGATCTAAGGAACTGCAATAACCATTGAACTATTAAGCTCGAAATATTTTATGGTGAATATTTGGCTCCTAAAAGAATTTTCAGTCTAAAGGAAAAAATGTTTTATAACTTATTTAAAAATTTCATTTTCTGTTCAACTAATTTTCAATGCTAATGTTTTATATCGATCGTTGTTTTCATATCGCTGTTTTCGAGTCTTTTCGTTCCACGTTCCTCGTTTGGTTATTGTTACTCTGATTCTAAGAAGGTAAGTTATTTATTTATTTGTTTTTTAACGCCTTCGTTTCATTCCGCGTGATTGCATATATCATTATCGCTATACTTTCGCCATTAGTCGTTTATTCATTTATCAATTTTTATGATATTCTTTATATATATATATAGATATCGTTTTTTCTAACTTATTATTATTCAATTTTTTATACCATTGAATGTTTCAGTATTCCTCCTAATAAAAAGGTTGATCGTGGAAGTAGGACTTCAAAAGCTAAAGATATGGCTGATTCAAGGTTAAATGAATCTCTTGATGAAAGACAGATTAGGTTGGACATTTTTAGCAACTTATCTTTTAAATCTAGATAACTTTGGTTTTCAGGACTAATCAATAAATTGCAGGTGGAATTTCTTCTATTTAGAGATATTTTGTGCTTCACAAAAAGAGTTCCAGACTTGACAAATTAAAATTAAATCATATTAGAAATTCATTGTTCATATCTCCCATTCAAAAGTAAGTGGCAAAGCTTTGGTAATTTGTTTTTATTTTTTAAAATCATGATTTACATGATTTAATCATGAGTATCTTTCAATTTGTTTCGTTTGTTGCATTGCACGTGTTTAATTATGTTATATTATTATTAATTATTATAAGATTATCATTATGCTCTAACATTTTGTGTTTTGCAAAAAGGAGTTGCAGATTGGAAAAATAAATTTAAATTCATTGTTCATATTTATCGTTCAAGGCTTCTGACTTCAATTGTTCCTTATCTAATATTGTTCATCATGGTTTCCTAAACTGACGAGCTTGCTATCAGCCTATCGGTAAATGAGAAATTTTTTTGGGCAGGTATGTTTTTTTTTTATGTGATGGCATTACAACCATTATTATTCACGAGTAGTTATGACTATAAGATTATGAATTAATTTATCGGTCTTATTTTATTTTTTACTTTTCAGAGGAAATTAGAAAATTACATTTTAAAGAAAATCTTACATGCAACATCAATTTATTGTAAAAGTTTCACTGATATATGAGGTGCATGAAATTTGAAAGAAATGAAAGCAAGTGCAGTATTTTAGTGTTTCAACAAAATCATGAACAAAGTTCTCAAGCCAGCCTATCAATCTGCTGCTGTTTTGTTCAATTTATAATTGCATCATTTGCTAAATAAAAGTGGTACTCTTCGATTGTTCCAAATTGATGATCTCAGAAAACTCTCGGAAAATTCATTAAGTTAATGCTTTGAATGTTTTTAATATTATTATTACATGTTTTATTTCAATCTGTGTTTTATATCACATTTTTCAAAGCCACGGGTCAACATTTATTAACATTCCACATGTAGCGTTCTGTAGACACGACACTTAAAAACTAAGAACATCTAAAAAAATAGAACCTGTTGAGATATATGAGCGGATTTTAACATTATTGCAGCCGTTAACTAATAAATTCTTTTTTTTTCAGCTTTAGTCAATCATAATAAGCCTTTGCAGAAGATCACACTTGCAGAGTGGAACCAATACATTAAAGAACACTAATTAAAATTGAGGAAGTTCAGACGTAACTAAACGAGCAAACTTATTAACAAAGTGTTAACGAGAGAACATATCAATTTTGATGACTGCACAGCATTCCGCTACAGCCCATCTAAGCCACATTGGGAAAGCTCTAAAATTTAATGGAGGAACGGAAGAGCGAAAAGAAGAGCAAGCTGGTGCGTAAAAGCAACCGGGATCGGGAAAAGTAAAAGAGACCGAGGCCGGAAAAGCGACCGTGAGCAGAAATGCGACCGTGAGCAGAAATGCGACCAGGAGTGAGAAAGCGACCTGGAACGGGAAAGCAAGCAGTTAAGGAAACGAGAAAAAGCCTTTAAAATCCCCGGGCAACGCCGGGTAACCCAGCTAGTATATATATATATATATATATATATATATATATATATATATATATATATATATATATATATATATATATATATATATAGCTTTATATATATACTAGTTTTAATATAAAAAAATAAAGTCAGATTTTTTTAATTAAACAAAAACACTTATAACATAAATAATTACTAAGAAGTTCAATAATAATGGTAACAAAACACTTTCGGCTAAAAGCATAACAATAGCATAAATTCAAAAAAAAACGAATGATTGTGTATTGGATAGTAACAGTAGCTAATTTGTCCAAGTGTCAAGTTTTAGTTTTTATTTTATGGAAAAAAAATATATAAACTTTTATAAATGGTCAAAACAATTTTTATTTTTCTGTTGTTTTTTTTGCGCATGGCAATCAGGGTTAGGAAAAAGCAAAACTTCGATAAAAGTTTTTTATTGTTTTCAGTGGTTTTCAAAATTTATATGGTTTTTAATGATTTTTACGGTTTTTCATTGTCTTTTCAAACCAACTCTGATAGCAACGCTTTTTTTCTTTCTTCGTTCTTTTTAAGAAAGTTTTTAAAACTGATGATAACTGGGTGTTCTAATGAGTATTGAGGAGGTAGTGTAATAAGTTCTCCATTTAGAAAGAAAGTTTGTCCTACAGTAAGTTCTTCTTGTAGAATGATAGTATGTTCTACAAGAAGTTCTCCACCTGGATAAATATTTCCAGTCAGTTCATAATATTTGTCATATGCTTTTATCAAATTTATAATATCGTCTGTTAAGTCTGTTTTCGTGGAACAAACTACAAAGACTAAATCATTATAAAGCCTGAACAATTCCTTCCAAAAAACATCTGGTAATGATCTAGAAATGAGAGCGGTAAGTGTGGAAGATTTGTCTTTCGTGTTGTGCATAAGTGTTTTTATAAATTTTTGAATGTCTTTTTTGGATAAGCCGAATGGAACTAAACTGCAAAAAAATTCTAAAAAATTTATGTTTGCCAATGTAAAATTATCCGACATAATATTAAGAACCCATTTTAAATCAATGCTATGATAGCAAAGTCCTCTGAACAAATATTCAACAATTATAGGCAAATTGTTTCTTATCTTTGCAAAACATTGCGCATTCTTTACAGAAGTCATTAATTCAGAACAAGACACTATATACTGCATTGACCTAGGAAGATTGTAATTCATTAATAATACCAATGTATCAACATCTGTATTATTAGGCATTGAACTTTTACAAATAATAGGTTTAATTACATTGGGACCTAACTCTAAAAATTGAAACTCTCTTGCATGACACCACTGAATTGGCTTCACTAAAGTTATTTTTGAATGATACATGTTAAAATGAATTAAACGTGGTAGCATGTTTATCATATTGTAGATCGGCGTCAAGTTTTCAAGGGGTGTCCAACGTCTGTTATAACTTAAATCAAGCCATGTCAATTTGGAAAAATATGAAATCACATTTACTATATCTTTCAAAACACCACCGCAGAAATCTGTTAAAGCTAACTTAATAAGGTTTATGAAAGTCATTAATCTTTCCATAAACGTAGAAGTGAATTTACAAGAATATATAGAAAGAAATTCAAGGTTTTCACACGGAAAATCAAGTTTGAGAACATCTATGATATCTTCCTTAAAATCATCTTTCATATAATGAATATCTAAATTTAAAGAAAGACGTCTGAGATTTGGACACCGCCACACTGACAGATCGCTTAAATTTGTGTTCTTAAAAGACTGTGATGATATAAACTTGAGCTGCAAATCTAGTTCTTTTAAGTTCACTGATGGAGATAAGTTCTTGCAAAGAAAATTATACAGGTTCTCAGGCTGATTTGCAATATCATAACCAGAGGTTATTGAAATCGTATTAAAAGATTTTTTCTTTACAATGAGGCTCTTGAGTAACTCGGGAATTGTATTAATATCTAAGTTAGTTAAGATTAAGTCGTGACAGTTTTCTAATTTAATATAACAAGCTAATAAGTAATCATTTGGAATTTTCCATCCTAATTTTTGACCTCTTGACAGAACTTCTTGAAATATATTTAATGTTAATTTTACGTTGTTTTTCACTTTAAAAATAGTAATATCCTCTTCTGTAAATTCGTCAAGTAAAACGTTTTTAAAATTAAATAATATAAAATCTGTGCAAGAAATTTTAAGAGACAGACACTGTTTGGAACTAGAACCATGCATTTTAATTATTTGTGTTTTAATTAAGAAAAATTTAAACGAACTTGTATTTCTACGCTTTCGAACAAACTGCGTTTGTTTTCAAAGATTGAATATGATAAAAACATGAATTGTATAAACTTAGGCTTGTATGATGGGAAATATATATACATCTACTATATATATATATATATATATATATATATATATATATATATATATATATATATATATATATATATATATATATATATATATATATATATATATATATATATATATATATATATATATATATATATATATATATATATATATATATATATATATTTGCTACACCATTCATCCGATCGTAATGAAATTTTCACACAACCTTGAGAGTCAAGGAGAATCAAATATAGAGAAAAAACTTTTGAAATCCGTCACAAAATGAGCGGAGCGGAGCGGGTGAGAGAGCGGGAACTATATATATATGTATGTGCGTATGTATGTGTGTATGTATGTATGTGTATGTGCATGTATGTAAGTCTGTGTGTGTGTTTATGTATGTACTAGCGGAGATACCCGGCGTTGCCCGAGGTTTTTAGAGGTTTTTCTAATGTTTGTCTCTTTCTCTGCCGTTTCCTTTCCCACCTGCTTTCCCACTCCTGTTCGCTTTCCCGTTTTCGGTCGTTTTCCCGCTGCCGGTCGCTTTCCCGCTCCCGGTCGCTTTCCCGCTCCCGGTCGCTTTCCCGCACCCGGTCGCTTTCCCGCTCCCGGGAATTTTATTAGAATCTAATTATGCGGTTATCGTTCAAAAAATACAAACCCTTATTATAGAACTCTTATACGATACCCAAATGTTCTAACAGTTACAATATTAATAATGGCTTACATTGGATGTTCTGTTGTATTTTAAGCCTAAACCGTCGTTAATGGGGTTCACAGATGATTGGAAATTTTAATGTCAGATAGTAGGGTGAGGGTTGAAATAATGAAATAAAAAACTTTTCTGAAATTTGACTGCCATGAAAATTATATAATTTATTTTAACAAAAACAAACCAATTTACAAAAAGCGGCCTGAAATTCAAAAATATTAATTTTAAATTTACCACGCTACTAATAACGTAACTTATTGCTGGTTTGTAAGACATATTGGTATATAAAAAGTATTTTTTAACTTTCATTTGTTTACCTCAACAGTTGTAGTGTAAACATTTTCTTTTTTTGCCACGTTTGAAAATGTTTTTCTGATATAATATTGTTGATTGTAGTATCAAATTACGTTATCAAACGTTCCAGGAAGAGTTTTTTTGGAAATAAAGCAAGATAATCACTGTTTTTTAGTAATATTTTTACTTCCAATCGTTTCCTAAAGACATATTTTTTCCAACAATCATAAGATTGCTGACAAAAGACATTTATCGTATTAATAATCAGTTTTATTATTATCAATTGTTTTGTGAAACAACCGCTCACTCTACTGCATTCGAGGATTGCGGAAGCCATGGATCAAGGAAAATACATTGTTGGTGTTTTTCTGGAACTGGCCAAAGCTTTCGACACAGCGAACCATGAGAGTTTGCTAAAAAAACTCGAACATTATCGAGTCCAAGGAATTCCATTGATGTGGTTCAGGGATTACTTGAGCGGCCGAACGCAGCAGGTCTTTTTCAACAATACTTCTTCTTCGACATTTCAAGTGACATGTGGACTCCGACGTAACTAAAAAAATTTTACAGGGTTGATCGTATTTAAATTAGGATCGATATGATGTAAAATTTTACAGGGTTGATCGTATTTAAATTAGGATCGATATGATGTATTAAGATGTAATAAACAACAATCAAAACAAGGTTTAAATTTTTTTTCAATTCAACTAAAAGAAGAAACAAATTACCTCGAACTATTATTTGACATTTTTGTAAACAATTGAAATTCTAGTATTGGAAACAAACAATTCTAATTTTAACATTTTAATTTGTAACATAGTAGTTGTATATAAAACATTTCTAGGTGTTTAACTTGTTTCGAGAGGTTATTGTAAGGTTTATCGACAGTTGACAGTTAATCGACCCTAATTGGATAATCGACTCCTTCGCAGGTTTCCAATTTAAATCGATTAACTGTCAACTGTCGATAAAAACACAGTTCCCCGTTTCGAGAATAGAATCTGAAACACCTTTGAAAACGCACTGATGATTAGTCTTAAAACACTTGGTGTAAAGGACTATAAACTATTACAATAAAAATAAATAACGCACTGATGATGTGGTTATATTCCATGCTGTGGTAACTTTGTCGCGGCTCTGGGTCTAGTTAATAAGTGGTTAGGATCAAGGGTTTCCAACCTTATATTGGTGGAAGGCTGGGCGGATGAAAATATCAAAAACTTGGAAATGAATGACAGAGAAGTGAAATTAATAAAACAAAACAATCGCACCTTCTGTAATAATTTTGTCGTCTACATCGTGTTTTCTGTTAAACCTAATCTCCTTTAAAAAAACTCTTTGTCTACACAGGCTTATGCAGATCCAAATTTAGTGGTGCTGCTATTACGTAATCCTGTAATCATGATACATAGTTACATTCTTATTGACACTGGAAACATTAAAAAGCCTGTATCTAAAAATGTCAAGGAGTGCCATAACGTTTTATGTGAAATAACGATTTTGAGATCAACATATGTTGGTAATTTAATCCGACGATTTTTATTGTTGAAGAAACTATTATTAAAACATGAACCCATTAAAGTGTTTGTTGAAAAAAAAAATACTTGGGTAACGTTTCTTAATGAAGCACATTAAAAATTCAAATTAAAGTAAAAAAAAGTTAAACAAATCTGTAGTTAAATACACGAAAATGAGCTGATATCTTTATTAAAAAAAATTTTTATTGTATAATTTTAAACATATTTTCATTTTGCATTTGTTTAGACGTTTTAACAAAAATTTATTAATCTCTTTTAAACTTAGGTAATTAAAATGAAAGAATCAAAGTTTTGCTTAACTTGAAAAGCTCCCAAACATTTCATATTTCTAAGCTGACAAACCGGAAAAAAGTTTAATTGAACTGCAATAAAATAATGATTGAAAACACTAACTTAAGATTTTTTCTCTTCTATATATAATAGATTAGACACCTCCGACACTAATTATACAGGTTTATATTAAATGTTAGAAGAGTAACATTCAGCGGAGAAAAGGTAGGAGGAAAGCGGCGTAGCGATACCATAAGCCTATGAGGATCATCCGAGGCTGGTTAAATTGCTAGCTGCCAGTGATATTTTAGTTATGAAAATCATTTTAGTTTTAGTTAGTTTTGACTAAAGTCATTTTTATTTTATTTAGTTTTAGTTTTCCTAAATGCAATTATTTTAGTTTCTATATAGTTTTGGTGCTATCATTCTAGTTTAGTTTAGTTATTATTAGTTTAATCCGACACGATTAAATTTTTGCTCATATATTTTTATTCCAGTATAATAAATATTAACTGTCCATTTCAACAAGTATATCTTGGTTTACTTTTAACCAATCACGCATATTCAATGATTTTTCCATCCTGTTGCGTCTGCCAGCTGTCAAAATCCTACAAAAGTCGCTCCACAAAAGCTTGCAGAGCTGGTGCCGATATCAGATCCAGCGCAATCATAGGACTGAAGTATTCAACTGTTGCTTCTGGTACCAGAACTCAATTGAGGAGAGGCTGTAATTATATGGGAATGAGCTGACTTCTTTAATATATTGAGCGAGTTGGTTTTTTAACAGTACAGCATCCACATCAAGAACCAATTGCCTTGTTGACTGTCCAGCCAGTTTTGCTGAAAGCAGGGGAAAATCTTTCGTCGTTGAGTGGACTGTCGACAATTGCGGTTGACTTGATGGCTGCTTATGTATGTAGATAGGGTTGGAATTTAACCTATACACATAAAATATGTTTCAACTGAAAACAAATTACATAAGTTAAAATCAAGTATTTCTAAAAAAGTTATCATGTCGAGAGTACTTATACTACCAACTATATTACTATATAACCTTTTAGTAAAGTATACTATAGTAGCAAATTAAAACTAACCATCAATTCGAATCTTCTTGCTTGCATAGACAATTGATTTTGTTTCAACTCAATTAAAAATTTCTTTGTAGTGATAATGAAGATGGTTTTTAAGATTAGTCAGATTCTTAGTTGCAACAAGGGTAACGCTAAAGTCACGAGACATCGACTTTTGTTTTCTGTTTCTTCAAATTTAAAATAAGTCCACACACTGCTGCCTGCTTGCGACCAGAAAACTGTTTAACTAAACTTGCCAAATTAATATCGGTTGCAAAAACAACACACCAACGTCTGTCAAATACGGAGAATAATTTCAGGCCGATATTGAGAAACTAAAAAAATGAAATTAATTTTGTTTATGTTTCTTAATACATCGATGTCTATGATCATTAAAAATTTTAATTACAAACTTTTTTCAAATAACGAAAAAGTAACTAAATATTTGAGTTTAATTATTTTAGTTTTAGTTAGTTCTAGGACAAACCATTCTAGTTTTAGTTTAGTTTTAGTTGTGAAATTCAATTTTCGTTTCGTTATAGTTTTAGTTAACTATGGTCGATCTTTTTCGTATTAGTTTTCGTTACTAAAATATCACTGCTAGCTGCATGGGAGGTCGATTTGCCGGTCCTTGTCCAACTTATTGCACCTCAGTAATTGCCGGGCTGGAGTGAGTCGAGCCATGTGCCCACAAAAGCCTTGTGCTTTCGGTGGCCTCCCTGCCTCAAAGCCAACATAAGCGCGTCACCAAACACTCAAACATACATACCGTCTAAATTGTCTAATTGACAGATACAGACGTTAAACAAACTACACACACACAACATTCAGCGGATTAAAAGAAATGTTCCACGGGCTTTCTGTCATATGTTGTTTCATATCTTGATTTGCTTTATAATTAAGGGTGTGTGTATAAATTGGCTGGTGACAGCTTGATAAAAGATAATGAAAACATTGCTGGGAATATATTTGCAGGACTAACAGAGTTTTTATAGATTATAACGTCAAGGATAGATTGAACGTTAAATAAAATTCAACCTAAAAAAGTTTTTATTATAAAACGTTTAAAGATGAGTGATGGAAATTTGTAATTTAGAAAATTTTGAATAAATTCCGTCTATTTGATCAAGATGTTCAATAAAACGCCTTGTAATCGACAGCACATCAACAGACAAATTATTATATAGCTCGTTTTAATGGCGGGAAGTATATTTTTTAATCGTCAAAACACTTCTCCGCATTCAATCAAACAAAATTCGTGCAAGTTAAAATTGGCGATTTGAAAAAGAAAAGAAAGAATTATGCTACGGAGCACGTGAGCCCTGGTTATATTTTAGGGCATAAACTGAACATTCGATGAATTTCAATCATCTCACCAATAATTTGACACAAACTAAAAATGTAAGACGCTCATTTTATAGGTTAAAAAGATTGACATAGTTTATATAAAAAAAAGTCTAGTTTTTGCTGTTTACATATGTCGTCTGTCATCTATGTGATTTTGGTTTTAAGTAATAGTAACTGAATAGACAAATTCAGGTTCAATGATTAGTTTGATTAGTTTATTGATCGACGTTCAAAAAGTCCTTGTCAACTGTTTTGCCTAACATTATTTTTATCACTAGAGTGGTAGTTTAGAAACAAATTTGTTTGTCGATCGTTAGGTCGGCAGTTCGAGCTTCGCCGACGACACCAGCGTCAAGCTCACATCACAGTTTTTTTTTAATATTCAGAAGCACGTATCATTGTTATTTATTTAGGCAATAAATCAAAAAAACTACAATGATATGAAAAATTTACATATTTTAAAATACCAACAAAAAATCTTACAAAACAAATTAAGTTGACAGACAATTAAAACGGGACGCTTAAGTAAATGGGACAACTCTGACATTGCGTTTTTTAGAATATGTAGTTTAATATGTTGACTAAAATTGCATGAAATTTTTACTTTTACCTGTTTTTTTTTGAGTTTTTCAATGCAGAGCCCACCGTGTCGTCAGTCAACAAGAAAAATCTTTTTTAACATATTTTAAATATTTAAGCGTTTTTACTTCGGGGTGTGTCATTTTTGAAAAAGCAAATAATGTGCATTATTGTTATCCGAAACCTGTTTTATTAGTTTAAATTAAATTTTTAATTTATTTTCAAAAACATTATTTTTAAGACAGTTTATAAAATACAATTATTCAATTTATAATTGAGGTTTCAATTTTTTTTAAATATTATCTAAAAGAGATAAAATGAATAACTGCTACAACTGCAATAAAAAAGTTGTTAGAAATAATATATATGCTTATTTTGTTTTGTATCAATAAAATAACTGAAATATTCTGTAAGGCACTAATTAGAGACTTATATTTCACGTTAAATTGTGTCTTTTCTACTAATAGTTTAATATTTCAACTGTCACGTAATTGGTTAGTAGCAGCTCAGACTGAGATCATTTAATCAGTAAACATTAAATTTTACTTTAGAAATAATGCAGTCTGTTTTAATGACAAAATAGTTTAATTACAAACTGCAGTTTTAACTAAATAATTGTTAACATTTCTGTTTTGAGTGTTAAAATTTGCTTCAAATTAAGTACCTGAGACACCTCTGAAAATGCAAACCTGTTGGTTTTATAAGTTTTGTTGAAAAGTTTTCGTGAGCTTGCTTTTCACCAGTATAGCATGAGAAATCTTCCATTAACGGATTCCAACAGCCCGCCTAAATAATAAGCCCTGCTTTACATTTAGAGTAAAAACATAATTTCTTTGTAACACGTGAGTTAGCCTCGGCTGTTGTAAGCAACGTTGATGCTGTATTGCAACAACCTCGTGATAATATATGACAATGATAATGTTCTACGTTAAAGATATGAAAAACAATTTTTAATAATTTTAATTAATAATTAAATTTACCCCAGTGCCTAAAACACAAAAGCAAGCAGCCGAACTAGAACAACTAGCTTGCTTTTTATTTGTTGATTTGTGACATGGGAAGTTGACCAACTTATTGCACTTATTAGTTAGCGGCTGGAATGAGTCGAGCCATGTGCCCACGAAAAGCCTTGTGCTTTCGGTGGCCTCTTTGCCTCAAAGCCAACATAAACACTCAAACATACATACCGTTTAAACTGCCTAATTAACAGATAATCAAACCACCACACACACACACACCAATGATACACGCCTTGCGGTAATCCAAAGGTTTTCGTTCTCTTGTCTGTTCTCTTATGACTCGAGGCAAAATAAATTTGAACTTTCACAAGGTTATTCTAATACTGTTGATGAAGTACTTTGAGTGTGTTTGTATCCAGCATTCCTACAACACCGAAGTGGATAGTTGCGGCTAAGTTCAATGCACTCAATGTATTACATAAACGTTTGAGTTAGTTAGAACAAATCTTGTAGTTGGAAATAGAAAGAAATTTTGTAAACATGACAAATAGATTGGCTTGCAGGTGTTTGTTTTGATACAAAAAGTTTAAACACAGTTGTATCATAAGTTATTTAGAATGCATTTAAAACAAGTTTTTTTTTTTTTTTTTTTTTTTTAGTTTGTAATGACTTAACATACATTAGTGTTTAAAATATTTTTGCCAAAGTATTTAGTATTTGAGTCAATCACAGGCCAGGATAAAATTAGAAATCGTAAATAAGATAAAATAATGATCTGCGATAGGAAAAAATTCGATGTGTTTATTTATTTTTCTTCTATATTTTCAATTATATTATTTTTGTTGAATAATTATTTTTATTATAGAAAAAAAATGTATTTTAAAGACTTTAATAGTAAAAAAGATTTTTCGTTTTATTATATTTGACTAGTGGTTTTGCCCGTCCCAAGGACGGATGTTTTAACATTACGATGAACATTGGATATATTTTATGAATTATAATATATTAATTAAATATTTTATTTATTTATTTATAATATTACAATTAAACTTTAGATATAAATGGAGTCAATTTGAATGAAGAAAAAAATCTGGAAAACGTTTTGTAATTATTTAGTAAACTTTCCTAAGGTTTTTGAAAAATTTCGCGATCGTCTTATTTTTCAAGAGATTTCCCTGAATATGTGAATCCTTAATGAAGATTTTTAAATAATAGGAATTTTTTTATCTTGAGAGGGCAAGATATAGCTAGCCATGAAAAGACACTGGTTTATTCAAATAAATCCCAACATATTCAAAGGTCTGACCTTGTGATTTGTTTTTAATTATATTTTAAAGTATCTACCACCACCCTTGATGTCATCCACAAATGAAATAAATCCACCCACTTCAATATCAGTGCTTGTCTTTCTTTTTTTTTATTAGTTAACTTTGTTTCTAAGTTGTGTCGGATATGCTTTTGATTTTTTTTACTAATTTTTATTCTTTGTTGATTCGCAGTTTTTTCTCTTCTCTCCGCTTGTGCTTGGTAAACTTAACGGACACCAGCCTAAAACAATAATACATAAAAATATTTGATTGAATAAGATTTGACATCTGAAACATTAATTAACATTAAAGACCTGAAATCGAAAGTAAACAACTAGGCGTTGTAAGTTATATTAGGTTTTTTGATAATTATTGAATTTAGTAGAACTTAGCCTTGTGGCTGATGGTTGACCACGGACTACCATCCTCTTCCTGTCGCTAAATAAAGCGCTTCATTTATTTGGGCGCATGGTTGCATGACGAGTCACAAAATTTATTAATGATGGGTGATTTAATGCCCAAAGTCGGCCACTATTGAAAAAACAAAACGGGTCGGTTTTAATAACATAATAGTCTGTTAAGAAACTGCTGTTTCAACTAAATTAATAGTTTTTAACAATACAGTTTGGAGTGATTAGATTCTGTTCTGAGACACCTCTGAGAATGCAAACCTGTTTGTTTTATAAGTTTTGTTTAAAACTTTTCTGGAGCTTCTTATAATTAAGGTTAATGCTGATAACTTTAGTAGCGCTCGGTTTAACGTTAGCATAACGTCTTAATCTAGTTCTTAAAATTCCTAAAAAAATATATATAAAATAAATTATTGGGATAGATGCATGTTTGCTTAAACAATTTAAGACTCATATCAATGCATATAGCAAAATTGTAAAATGAATTATGTTTTACTGATTTTTACTGATATAAATAAACAGTGTTTCCGAGAAACTAATATAATTGTCTATGTTTTTGCAAATGGCGGAGCTATGGTGCGATTGCTCTCCAAAAAAAAACATTAGTGGATACTTTTACTGACAAGCTCCACATGACTAATATTTGGCCGTTGAAAACAAATAATAATTTGCCAATACGAATCAGTGCAATCGACCTGTGAAGTAATTAAAAAAAATTAATCATCACTACAGACAGCAGTGCCGTGGGACCAAGATGAACAAATTTAAAAAAAGTTACGTCCTCCAATTGATCTGACATTTGAATTATAGGTTTACTCTTTTTGACACTTCTATTATTGTTTGAAATTTTTTTTAAAGTGTTTTCAATTAAAAATAAGAATTTTCTATGTTTCAAAATAAAAACAAATCAAATACAATAAATAAATGTTTACATATAAAACATTCAAAAAAAGATATTTTAAAAATACACAAGGGATTTGTTAAAAAAAAAGCTGGTTAAAACAATTTACTTGTTGTAATTATGATGTAAAAATCAATCGAAAAAATAACAAATTCTGTGTTTTGTTGAAATATCTTTCAAAAAATTATTTCTTAAATGAAAAAAACGTATGAATGAAAAACTACTTATAGAGATTTTTCTGTAATCTTAGAAAATTAAAGTTGTTTTATTATCAACCAACACATTTCAATTTCATCGTTTTAATCGTTAACATAGTAGTTGTAATAAATACAAAATAATTCATTAGAAAGTTAAAAAGTAATACTGCAGTTTACGTTAAATTCGTCATTATGTACTACCAAAAAAAACAAAAATTTCGCATATTACGTTTTAACCAACAATAACACGATAATATGGTAACAATTAAAACTATTGACAAAAATCCTGCATAGCAAATTAGGCTGACAAGCAGTTAAAGTGAGAAACATTAAAGACAAATTAAAGATGTTACAAATTGTATTTCCGTGTTTATCGGCTCCTGACTGTTGATTTTGTCTTTTGTCACTTTTTGACGTTTATAAAAAAATATCTTCATGAAACTAAACGACCTAGTTTTGAATCACCATTAGTAAGTTTGTCTGCTTTAGCAAATGCATGTTTTGTTTATTCAATTGTTTATTAATATTCGAGTTATTTTGTTGAAAATTACGACAGGATTTAATGCTTGAAAGCATTGAATTACTTAAATGTAAGTTAAAATTTATTTCTAATGATGTAGCCGCATAAATTCTGACAGTCCTGGTTTTTAAAATAATATTTTCCCTACAAAACACCTCTGAGTATGTTTACAAGTTTGTTTTAAGTTCCTTGTTGAGGTGCTCGTCTGGCGGCCGCAGTATATTACCGTTAATTAAGTTACATAGCGTGAGCTATGGCTCATAATGTATGACATGTGCACTATTACTTAAAACTTTAAAGAAATTGTCGTGGAATCGATTATTTAAATTTTTTATTTCCGCTGTTTATATTTTTAAGGAAATTTTTATTAGACGTTAATATATTTTGTTTTATTTTATTAGTTGTCGGTTGTAAATAAAATAAAAGCATTACAATTAAATATTGTTTTTATGTTATCACATTTTTAAACAAAACAACAATGTTAACAAAAATATTCATTGTAATTTTGTTTATAGACATATTCACTTGGTTCTAGTTAAGTGTTAAAATATAAGAAATGTTTTCCATTTTTTAAACGCACTTGTGGTCCTGATAAATTTAAATAGGAGTGGAAAACGTTTAATCCCTTGAAATGCCGTAAGAAAAAAACGGCTTTTATAGAAAGTATCTCAAGGACACCTCAGCGTCTAGCAAGCAGTAACGTAGTTGTTTCCAATCAATGATAATTGCAGCAATCACAGAATTCCTTCATAAAACTCAATTTATGCGGAGCAGTGCAAGACGTTTGATTAGAGTTTGGGCGATTAATCGATAGCATTCATAGTCGGGCCGATTATTAGTTTCAAAACAGTGCAATCCTAATGTTTGGCAAAACACAGTTGTTGTTCAACATTTAATTTATGAAAGTGCAGAGGATTTCCGTTAAAGAGTATTTGCTGTTTATGAAGAAATTGTTACTGGCTCTCAAACATTGACTTATTTCAGTACGATACCAACAACAATACAAAATATAACAATTTAAAAATGAAATATAAAAATAAAACTACAAATCTCCTAGTGTTGTATTTAAAGAACTACAGCGTAGTTTAGGTTAATCAAGCTAATGCATTAAAATGCTTAGTTTTCCATAGATTTATAAATATTATATAACACATAAATTTTTAAATAGTTCACATTTTCGCAACGTACATTTCACAATTAAAAAACTGTAATTATTTTTGTTTATTGTTGTTATTGAAAATGGTAGCTGAGGGAAGATTATTTTTTCCTAGTTGGAGATTTTTTCAACATTCAAATATTTTCTAAATTTTAAATAAACATTTTCATATTTTTAAAATAGGCAGATATTATATTAATGCAAATATTCTTTTATAAAGATTAGTCTATAAAATAGATAAACATGAAATCTAGTCTTCTAATACAAATGAAATAAATTTTGTTAATGTAAACATGATATATCTGCAATCAAGAAGACAAAATCTGATAACTAACATTTACAATAAAATTGGTATGTAATCAATATTCCACTAAAATTAAAAAAATTATAATTTTGATAAATTATCGATGTGATGAGAAAAACCTCAGATCGATAGGAATGCAAGAAATGGACAACGTTGACTTCAAAATTTTATTTTTTTTAATGAAATAAACAATAACGTTTTGTTTATTTATATTACATTCGATAGAGCTAAAAATATTTATAGAAATAAAAGTTATAATCAACAATTGCAGTTCAGACTGAAATTGATAAATCAGTAAACATTAAATTTTACATTCGAAATAAATTTTTAATAACAAATAAGTCTAAATGAAACTTACTGTTTCAACTAAATAGTTGATAACATTACTGTTTTGTGGGTTTAGATTCTGTTCTAATTAAGTACCTGAGACACCTCTGAAAATGCGTCCCTGTTGATTTTATAAGATTTGTTAAAAATTGTTTCTAAGCTTGCCTACAAGACTGGAAAGTGTACATAGCATCATTGATTTTTGGCGTTTTAATTATATATTACTTGTTCGATGTGAGCTTTAATGAACGACAGTCTTAAATTTAAAAAAAAATAGAAATACTGTGTTGGTATATTTGATCAATTTCAAGTTATTTGTAAAAATCTTTTTGAGCAAGTGTGGTGATACGATCATTTTATTAGTTGATTGTTAATAATAACGTTTATATAAATGTTTTAATAATTGATAATTAATCAATTGCTTGTTTGTGGGAGAGATTGAAAGCGGGCTGAAACTTTACCGCGTTGATGTTAACCATTATTTGTTTAATTATAGCAACCTTCACACTAAAATTCTAATTTTTACTTGTTTTAAAAATTTTAATTTTTACTTGTTTTAAAAATTCTAATTTTTACTTGTTTTAAAAATTCTAATTTTTACTTGTTTTAAAAATTCTAATTTTTACTTGTTTTAAAAATTCTAATTTTTACTTGTTTTAAAAATTCTAATTTTTACTTGTTTTAAAAACTCTAATTTTTACTTGTTTTAAAAATTCTAATTTTTACTTGTTTTAAAAATTCTAATTTTTACTTGTTTTAAATCGTTTATTAATTTGTGTTCTTATAGAAAGTTAGTAGGATTATAAAATAGAAAACAAAATCAGATAATAAGAAACGTGTTATTAAGAAAAACAATAAAAAAGAGCGAAAAAAAGAAAGAAAATGATAACATAACAAAAACAATTAACTTATTATGTACTTTGTATCTTTGAAATTTTAATAATTAGTTTATAATATTGGCGTTGATTGAAAATTATAGAATAAAATACCTAAACGATCTAGTCACGTCATTGTAGAGATACAAATTACAAATGAAATAAATTGTAAATCGATTTTTTGTTATTGGAAAATTTAAAATTATCTGAAAAAAAATAACTGGGTTTAAATTTTTTGATTCTAAGTATTAAGCAACCAAATTTCTATCCTTACCATTAAATGGTTTGAAAAATAAAAAAAAATGCAAAAAAAACTTACAATGATTTAATATTTTGTCAGAACATTCAAAAATTCAATTGAATTTTGAATAATCCGGACTAACTTAATCATATTGAGATCTTATTAGCCCTAAAAATTAGATTAGACCAAATTAACTATTGACACTGGAAGCAATATTAGAGCTGTATCCGAAAATACCGTTGTAACGTTTAGACAATTATCAAAAACTCTAGAGTTAGTTGACTATATAAAAAAAGCTGCTTACAAAAACTGAAAAAAATAAGTAGATTAATTACAAGAAAATCATATTATTTATCATAAGATTATAATTAAAGAAAAATTACTGAAACACCTCAATAAAACCATCATCGAAATAATTAAATACTCATGCGCCTAGCAACCTCTGCGCTTGCAGTATTATTCCAATCAAAAAATAAATAAAAATTGAATAAAGTGTCTAAAAAAAGCCGGAGTTAAAAAAATTATAACTTAAGCCTGTTTTATTAGAATCTAAGTAAAACCTAAGTTTTTTAAATTATTTGTATTTATTGAAACCTGGCAAATTTAAATGTTGTTTTAATAGTGATGATCTTCATAATAGCTAGTCTTGAAATTGTCACGGATACATTCTATTTTTAACCAGATTTTTTTTTCAGAAAATTGTCAAACCTTAATGAAATGCATTGTCATGAGAAACACATTTCAACTCAGTGAGTTGACGTGAAGTTAGTTAATTTTCATTTTCAGGGTTTGCAAACATTTAACCATGCAAGCAATCAAGCGAGCTAGAAAGACCGACAGTAAAGTTAATAAAAGGAAATAAATTTTTCTCTGAACTAACAAAACCAATATGCTATAAAAGTATGTAATTTCACACTTTAAAGTTACTCAGTAAATTAGGTTAAAAACTAATTTGCCACATTTTTGCTTTTTTTGGTGGTACATATTAACGAATTTAACGTAAACAAGTGAAAGTTCTAAAAAGCATGTAAAAATTAAAACCACAGTACGCTAATTCTACTTGAAAATTATAATTATTTATAATTAAAGACCTTGTTGTTAGGGCTGTGCACCGATCGCTCTGCTGTTTAAATAAAGTTTAAGAAAACAATGTTCGCTAAAAAAAACAATTTTTAATCAAAAAATCATATTATTTATCAAAATAAAATTATTAAAAAAAATCTACTGAAACACCTCAATAAAGCCACCATCAAAATGCTTAAATACTCGTCAACCTTGAAAACCTCTGCGCTCGCAGTTTTTTCAAATAAGCTAAGTAATGATAAACTCCCTAGTCTCATTAGATTTGATAAAATGTATTATTATGGTCCATAACAAGCAGATGTTGAGGCTACCCGACCCAAACATGAAGCTCGGAGATACAAAACTACTATAATTTGGGAAACGTGAAAACCAAATTCAATCCTTTTAAAGGTGAAACTTGAATCCGATCTTTGAAAACAAAACCTGAACCCGGAGTTTTGAAAACACAACCAACTTCTGCGCTGGCAGTTTTCAAATACACATTATCATCAAAATGTTCAAATACTCGTCAACTTAGGTCTTTCCGCGATCTTACGGTCACTATTTATTTAACTGGAGATGAAGGACTAAAACAACCAGAAAGCCATTAATCAAATTGTGTGTTCTTACTGTTTAAATTCAATAAATTCAGTACAGTCCTACTACTTGATACTGACCATCCGGCCCACCACGGTGACAGCGCTCAAGTCGACAGTATCAAAAAAATCGAATGTGTTACTTTTCCAGTGTGGCCAATGACGCAGTAACAAGACCATCCTGTTAAGAAGGCTGTCGCTTTCGTTTCTTCTTTCTTAAAACACTGAGCTGAAAATTTGCAGGTGAACAAACTTTGTCTTTATAACTCACCTTAAGGGTCAGTTACTTTCATTACAAAATATCAACCCCGATATTAAATCCAATCGTTAATATTATAACCGTTTTAGCCAACATGACCTGGTCACGTGCTTTAAAATTCAATATCATTATCTAATTATGTGATTTTTACCGTTAGTTTTTAGTGAGTATTTAAAAAATTTCAATATAATTAATGTTCAAAATAGAAAATTGATAAAATAAAATATCTTCGACATTTTCTTTAAAACTTAAACTTTCTTCAACCTCATTATTTAACATAATTTTTTTAAATATATTTCTTTCCACTAATATTATTTGTTTTGAAAACATCGAGTCAAGAATAAACTAAATAAACGGTGCTATCGGACATGGGTATGTGATACCTAGTAATAATAGTGATATTGTTACGATATCGGCAGTTGCTTATATGGTTTTTAAATTAGTTTTGAAGTTTAATAAAAAAATAAAGAAACAAAGCTGTTATATGTTTTTCCTCCTTTTTCTAAATACCATCTTGATTTTGCCAGGTCGACAAAGCAAGTAATAGATAAATTAAACAGCAATAAAAATATTCAACTTCCCCTTCCTAATTCTGTTCATCATGACCACACCCGGCATGTGCATGAACACAGAATAACTCCTTATTCACTCTTGGCCTTGACCGCATTTCCTAGACAACATAGTCAATTCTTTTGATTGTTTGACGCAGTCTTTTTCAGTTAGTTCAAGTCTGTGTGGAATTCATATTATTCATCAAAAGATAATATTTAAAAAAATCTACTAAAAACACCTCAATGATGCCATTATTGAAATGCTTAAATATTCGTCAACTATGGAATTTCTACGCTTGCGTTCTTCCAACAAATCTGTTGTATAGTATCATTAAATATGATTTAACGTATTGATGTGATCCATAACAAAAAGATGTTGAGGCTACCTGACCCAAACCTGAAGTTCTCTTTGAGATACCACAACTATAATTTTGAAAACGTGAAACCCGAATTTAATCTTTTTAAAGATGAAACTTGAATCCGATCATTAAAAAAAAAAGAAAAACCCGAACCCCAGAGTTTTGAAAACAAAACCAGCTTCTGCGCTGGCAGTCTTCAAATCAAAACTACAGACAGCAGTTACCCCACCAGCGCATAGCGTCCCTCATTAGGGACATTTTATCAAAATTGAATAGAAAATAATTTCTGTGCTGTTTAATTTTTTTTATCTGTGTATGTTTAGAAATAGTTTATCCTTAATAGCATAATTTTTTATATTTCATCTGTCATTTTGTAAAAGTTATTTTTGTTAAAAATTGTCGTTGTGTGATTATTCGACATTTCAACAATTTTTTTTTAAATTTTATTTTTAGTTCTGGTTGTTTATATATTACGTCAAATGAAATATATCAAAATCATGAAAATATTTTAGGTCATGCATTGGAGGGTTAAAAGTAACTATTTCTATTTAATTTGTGTATCTGTATTTTTTAAATGTATTTTTTTTCTAATTAACAATTATCAATCGTATATGAGAAAAGATGTTTAAAATATGTTGGTAGCCTTATTGCTAAATTGCCTTTTTTGTTTCAAGATAGACAGGTGTGGAGATTGGTACATGTATTGTGAGGATAGACATAGACATGTGTGCAATTGATAATAAACCCGCATTTAAAACATCAATTATGTAGTCTTATCAGAAGTGCTTTAATAAACCTGTAGAAAATTTAAGACAGATGGTTTTGAAATATAATACAATTTTTAAAAAAATTTGAATAAATATAAAATTAAATATGCTTTTTTTAAATTTAAAATCTGGTCTTCAGTTGAAATTTGTAGTTTGTCTACAAAGTTTAATAACTCAAGATCGATTTTTTTCAATTAGGGGCTGCTGGTTGTTGAATTTGAAATATTAGATAATTGAGAATTTTAATGACGTTATTGTTGAATGATAACACTTAAAATGCTACAATTCTTTTTTAAATAACAATAATTATGGTATATAAAATCAAAACATTGGCAGATAATTTCAAAAAAATGATTGCAAAAGTAATAAAATCCCGTAACGTTTGGTATTTTATATGTTTAGTCATTTTATTTTGACAGTTAGTTTTCAAGTTGTGAATCATTCCGTTGTGACAGATATTTAAAACTCAATAGTTTATTTTTGTTTGCAAGGCATCACCAAATGTTAGAGCAGTAACATTAAGTGCATTAAAACAAATGTTGTTTCAAATGTTGCTTGGCTCTATAGTAATTGGTTTTTTTTATCTACTTCGGTGTTCCCACGGTAAATTTAATTTTGTTGATAATAAGTCAGATAAGAAAACGATCGCTTTATTTTTAGGAAGTTTTCAAATAATTGAAAGATTATTTATGCAGAAAAAATATATAAATACAACCTACATTTCAATTAAAATTGTTGTTGGAAATTAATTTTGAGTTTTATGATTAGTTTCAATATAATTACTAAGACACCTCTAAATGAGCGTTAATTTTAGATTTATATTCCATTCTGAAGCATTCGTGTTAGACGGCTCTAGGTCAATTAAATTTCTTCTCTTGATAGGGTAGTCTCTCGTTTAAATAAAGTGGTGCTTCATGACAATCATTTACAAAGTAACTGACTGCGGAAGAAATTAAAAAACAATGTTTTGATTTGAAAACTCTAACTGGATTATTAGAAGCTGTAATTTTTGTGAGTATGTTTGAAAAAAAGAAGAAAATACAAACATTTAGTTTCTAAAATGTGAATCATTCCGTTGTGACAGATATTTTAAACTCAAAAGTTTATTTTCGTTTGCAAGGCGTCACCTGATTAGATATAAATGAAAATTGGCATTATTATACAAGCTGTTTTTTTTTTCAAATTTAATTATTTCAATGTAAGCAATATGTTTACCAAACTGAAAAAAATAATTGTGTTACCTTTGAAAAGCTTGTTTATTAAACGATTTGTATTAATTTTGCCGTGCTTGCTTTCCTACCTGAGCTATATTTTATTCATTTCGTAACACTTAAACTGCATTTACTTTTCCGATTGTTTAGATAACATATAAATAAAATATGAAAATAAATTAATTATAATTTTCATTAAACAAATAAACCATCAGTTTTAATTTTATCAAATTAGAAAAAAATCTAGTTTTTCAGTTTAAACATAATTTTTTATCTATATTGATTCCAAAATCTATTATATTTTTTTCCTCACATATTTTACATATCAAACATTTATAGTAAAATGTGGTTAATGTTTTTTTTTCATTTTATAGAGTTAAATTCTTCAAATTTTAGTTAGGCACTTTATGCATTACCATATTTTGTAATTCTATCAAACTCAAACTTTAAAAACGATTGACAATTCTTTTAGCGCAATTAAAAAAAATCACAACTACAGACAGCAGTGCCGTGGGACCAAGGTGAACAAATTTAAAAAAAAGTTTCGTCTTCCAATTGATCAGACATTTGAATTATAGGTTCACTCTTCATGACAATGCAATCTATTAAAGTTTGAAAAAAAATTAAAGTGCTTTCAATTAAAAATGATAATTAAATGTTTACATATATAAAATTCAAAAAAAAGTTTTTTAAATATATAAAGGATTTGTTAAAAAAAACTGGTTATTACAATTTTCTTGTTAAAATCATGATGTGAAAATAACTCAAAGAATTAACAAATTCTGTGTTTTGTCAAAATAATTTTTCAAAAAATTATTTTCAAAATGATAAAAAACGTATGAATAAGAAAACAACTTACACAGATTGTTTTGTAATCTTATCAAAAAATTAAAATATTATCATTATCAACCAATTTTATCGTTTTAATCGTTAACATAGTTGTTGTTGTAAGATGTAGATGTCACATTTTACGTATATTTGTGTAAATATATATATATATATATATATATATATATATATATATATATATATATATATATATATATATATATATATATATATATATATATATTTATATATATATATATTTATGTCAATCTTTTTCTTTTTCTGTAACCTCAGTATATATATATATATATATATATATATATATATATATATCCTTTTCCGCTTCTGTAACCTTAGTATAAATATATATATATATATATATATATAAACTCCGCCTCGCTAATTGCGAGCCAGTCCCAAGCCTGGATAAAGGAGGAGGGACAGTTAAAAGGATCAAACTTTGATCCACGACAGGAAGTACTTATGTGCTTCCTATATACAGCCAATTCAGTCTTAAAACACTTGGTGTAAAGGACTATAAACTATCATAAAAAAAAAAAAATATATATATATATATATATATATATATATATATATATATATATATATATATATATATATATATATATATATATATGTGTATATATAGGAGGCCTTTTCCTATTCATTAACCTCAGTTCACTAAAAGAGGCACTTAAGAGTTAAGTTGAGTTAGTCAATCACAGTTAGTCGGTTCGTGCGATCTAGATTTAGAGTTTTAGAGAATAGACTCTGTAGTTAAACAAGTTGACAAAAGTTATCTAATAGAATCAAAAGAGTTGTCAGAATCAAGAGATTTCTGAAACGTGAGATATAATTAGATTGAGTAATCGCGAAAGAAGTACTAAGCGGGAATTATAATTCGAGAAATATTGTGCTATAAATAACTTCAAGCTTTAACGTTACGAAGTGCTAGCGAGCTAATTCGGCAAGGTTTACAGTTGTAAATAACATTTTTCTAGGTGTTTAACCTGTTTCAAGAATATAATCTCAGACACCTTGCAAACGCATTAATGATGTGGTTATATTCCATGCTGTGCAAACGTTGTCGAGGCTCTGGTTTCCCCTCTGTTGATTGAGGTTTTTCTAATAGCCCACATCTGTTTGAGACGTTTTTGAGACTATTTGCTAGTCTATCCTTTCTCCTTTCATTTGTTTTGGAGTGCAAACAAACGATAAAACAATTTTTTTTAATTTCACTTGTATCGATTTCTAAATACTTTCTTTAAACTTTCTTAGTATTCTAATGCTAACGCTTTAGTAAATGATTTAAAAAAACACTTTTAATCGTAGTGTTCCACGTTCATAAGTATGAGTGCCAAACTCAAGCCCTTTACCGAGTTGGAGAATCTCTACGTCACAAGATAAAAGAACGCCGACACCTCTGACAAAACGCCAATGAAGTATTTATATTTAAAAAAAACGCCATCATTACGGGTTGTCGGTCCTTTTTCTTGAAATTTGTAGTTTGTCTAGAAAGTTACCCTTGAAAAGCTTGTTTATTAAACGATTTATATTAATTTCGCCTTGCTCGCTTTCCTACTTGAGCCATTTTTTATTCATCCTGTAACACTTAAACTGCATTTACTTTTCAGATTGTTTAGATAATATATAAATAAGATATGAAAATAAATTAATTATAATTTTCATTTTTTATTTGAATATACAATTTTCCTGTAAACAAATAAACCATCAGTTTTAATTTTATTAAAGTACACCAAAATCTTGTTCTTCAAACTAAACATTCGGTTGTGCTCGTGGTGGCGGTTTCCCTGAATTCGACTTAGAATAATTTCGAAGTTAGAATAATTTCGAAGTTAGAATAATTTCGAAGTTAGAACAATTTTGAAGTTAGAAGATTTTCGATAGAGTGGATCTTCTCAGATACAAAGATAAGTGTTATTTTATTCTTACAATTAATGCAACGATTCTTGTTAAGAATAAAAATAACTTGACTTTGCTTAAACACGTTTTGTAAAAGGCTCGTGGGCGATAAGCCTGGTATTATCGGTCACAAATTATATTAGTTTAGGTTATTTCCAATTAAGGTTGTTTAAATTATGCCTCCTAAAAATAAAAAAGAAATTTGTTTAGAAAACCCATCTCCTGCTGAGGTGCTTGGTCTTCGGCTTTGTGACTGCTGTTTAAAATCGAATGAGGACAGTTTGAAGATCCTGGTAGAAATAAAAGAGTTACAGCCAACACATAATGAGCTTAGAGAAACTGCTCATGAAATAAGAGAGATGAAGCACGTTTTTAAAAAAAATGAGAACATGGCATTAGCAATAGAAAAGCAGGCTATTGAAATTAAAGAATTAATTTTGAAAATTGATAATCTCACGAGCAGCACGACGAAAAGTTTGGATGAAAACAAAAAGACTACAAAGGAGTGGTCTAGTTTGTTTAAAGAGAAGGTTGAAGGTTTGGTTTCAGGTGGATCGGCACAGAAATCTGTGATGGAGTCCTGGGCAGGAGTTGTGGGGGAAGTGGTTAAGAAAAACGTGTAGGAGGTAAACAAAGAGGTGCATCTTGTTTGTAAAGCTATCGAGAAAACTAATAATAAAATTAAAATTAGCAACGATTTAGAAGATAGGGCAAATAACATTTTATTATACAGGGTAGCTGAATTAAAAGATCAAGATGTTACGAAATGCGTGTCTTATGATAAGACGCAAGTTCTTAAGCTATGTTCTCAATTATCAGGGGGCATATTGGCGAATTTGCTATAAAAGCTATATTTAGACTAGGGGCTAAGAGTGATAAAATACGACCAATATTGGTAAAATTCAATGATAAAATTGCTAAAAATATTATAATGGAAAATTTAGTTAAGATTAGACAGTTAGATGAAAATCTGAAAAACGTTGGTATTAGTCACGATCTAAATGTCGAACAAAGATCCGAAAGAAATAGATTGGTGGAAGAAGCTAAAAAACTGCAAAGTGAAAATACGGGGGAATTCATGTTTCGGGTAAGGGGTCCACCAGAAAATATGAAGGTAATAAAAAAAAAAGAATGCAATCAGTTTAACGTTTTGAACATTATGTATTCAAATGTAGATTGCATTACTAATAAAATGAGTGATGTAAGATTATTAGTAGATACAGATGACGTAACAAAAGATATCTTAATTTTTACTGAGGTAAATGCAATATATTATGTAAATGAATTTATTGAATCCGAATTCTGGATAAACAATTTTAATTTGCATTCATATAATGTTATGAAAAAAGGATTTAGAGGTATATTTTGTTATGTTAGATATGATATTAAGTGCCAAATTATAAATTTAGGAATAGATTTCAATGAATATATGTGTATTAAAATAAATGAAAATCCTGATATTTTTATTCTTATCATCTATAGGAGTCCGAATTCAGGTAGAGAAAATAATAATAATTTATTTTTACTGTTAGAAGCTTTCCAATCTAAAATAGGAGTAAAATTAATAATTGGAGATTTTAACTTTCCAAACGTTGACTGGAAAAATAATACTTACAAATCAAATTTTAAGTCATCTGAAGATAAACTGATCAACTTTTTAAATGATAATTTTTTAACTCAACTAATTAAGGAATCTACAAGGTGTCGCGGATCTCAAAAGCAGTCCATTCTAGACTTGCTTCTAGTCGAGGACGTCGATTTAATCAAAAATTTAGTATATAATTCCCCACTAGGTAAAAGTGATCATTGTGTGTTAAATTTCTCCTTTATTAGAAATTCTTATAAATCAAAAACCATTAACAATATATCCAAATTTGATTTTAACAGTGGAAAATATAATTTGATGAACGATTGTTTGATTGAGAATCTGTACTGTGATGAGTCGGAAATAAATAACAATGTTGCAAGTAAAGACTCGGTTAACAATATGTGGCATTACTTTTGTCAAGTAATGAATGAAGCTATTAGGAATTATATTCCTGTCATTGATGCTGATAGAATTTTAAGATTTAAGTGCCATAAAAGAAAATTACCTAAAAATGTGGTCGAGCAATGCAGGACAAAAAATAAACTATGGAAAAAGTTTATCCGAACTAGAGATAATAATATTTTTGCAGAATTTAAAAATATCTGAAACAAATTAAGGAAATCAATTAATAAAATTAAAGAAGCTGAGACACTGAAATTGGCCAAAAAAATTAAAACCAATCCTAAGGTTTTTTGGCAACATATAAATAAAAACAGAAACTGTCAAACTAAGTTAGAATATATGATAAAAACTGATATAAACGGGTCTGCAACAACTATAACTTGTGACATTGATATGGCAAATTGTTTAGCTGAATTTTTTAAAAGCGTTTATATAAGCAATGATAGTCTAGAAATAAGTCCCACAATTAACAATAATATTATTGTCCACATAATGGAGGAAGTAATAATAAACAAATACGCGGTCGAAAATAAAATTAATAAATTAAATAAATACAAATCGGCAGGACCAGATAATATTTTTTCAAGGGTTCTGATAGAATGTAAAAATTCTATTTCTAGCTATTTAAACAATTTATACAACAAATCACTGCAAGCTCAAATGGTCCCTGATGATTGGAAGTATACCATCATTACCCCAGTTTATAAGAAAGGTGATAAAAATACTGCAAGTAATTATAGGCCAGTCTCTTTAAGTTGTATCTGCTGTAAACTGTTAGAATCATTGATTAAGGATGAATTAATAATACATTTTGATAGAAATAAGCTTCTAGATTATAGGCAATACGGCTTTACGAGAGGAAAGTCAAATACAATTCAGTTGTTAAAATTGATGGATATGTGGAGCAGTGCATTAGATAAAGGGGAAACAATAGACGTGGTATATACGGATTTTGAAAAAGCTTTGATCGTGTATCTCATGCAAAGTTAATTGATAAACTAGAAAATTATGGCGTCAATGGAGGCTTAATTAATTGGATTAAAGATTATTTAACAAACAGAACAAGTAGTGTTAGGGTTAATAATAGCACATCTAATAGATTTAAAGTTACAAGTGGGGTACCTCAAGGTAGTGTTTTAGGGCCACTACTTTACATAATTTATGTCAATGATATGTTTGAAATAGTTAAGAATAACTCGGCGGAGCTGTTTATGTACGCAGACGACGCCAAAATATTTAAAACTATAAAAAGCAGTGATGATCGATTGATATTGCAGAGCTGTTTAAATTCATTAGGAGATTGGAGCAAAAAATGGGAAATTAAGCTAAATGCTGGTAAATGTGTTGCGGTGAGATATGGACGCCAATTAGATGATCGTCGGCTATATAATATAGAAGGAGTGGAACTTAATTTTCTTGACAAAATAAAAGATTTAGGTGTTACATTCCAGAGTTCACTAACATTTGTAGATCACATTTATGAAATAATTAAAAAATATTTTTCACTGTTAGGTATAATTTCACGAAATTTTAAAGATTTGACAAAAGATTCTTTTATATTGATTTATAAAGTTTTGGTTAGATCCAGATTGGAGTATGCAGTTAGTGTGTGGTCACCATGGAAGAAAAAAGACATAGAAGCCATTGAAAGAGTCCAGAAGAGAGCAACAAAAATGGTCAAGGCATGCAAGGGATTGAAATATGAAGACAGGTTGAGAATTTTGAAGCTTCCTTGTTTAAAGTACAGAAGACTGAGAGGGGACCTGATCATGCTCTACAATTTTATTCAAGACAAAGAAGGACGTTTGTGTTTTCCTAATATAAAGATATCAGAAGAAAGAAGAACAAGAGGTCACAAGTTCAAACTGGAAACACAAAGATTCAACGGCAACTGCAGAAAATATTTCTTCCTGACCAGATCGACTGCAATTTGGAACAACCTCCCTTCGAAAATCATAGAAGCCGATCAAGTTAATGAATTTAAAAGATTAATCGACTGTCATTTCGAAATAAGCGACATTATGTACAACTATAAAAAGGATTTTTAATAATATATACATACATTTATTTATAGAACATATATATGAACAACTAGCTGGGTTACCCGGCGTTGCCCGGGGAATTTAAAGGTTTTTTTATCGTTTTTCTCTCTGGCTCCCGTTTCCTTAACCGCTCGTTTGCCCGGGCATCTTTGCATCTATTGAAACATTTATGCAGATACTTTTGATTTTTAATTAAAAGAAATACAACAAACACATACAGTCATTTTATTGCAAAGCTTTCTGATACACAATGTTTTTTGTTTTTCCATAAGGTGCATTAATAGTTATACTATTATACTTAAAATACATTAATAGTTATATTGATATACTCACTCACAATAAATTTTTCAATTTTCTTGTCTGTAAGCACAAAATAATATCTGTTAGACTAAAAGTAGCACAAAATAATATCTGACATGACCTGCACTATCTGGGTCTTTGGGTTGAGTTGGCACAGGGTACGATCAAGTGGGGCGCCAAACTTGAAAGAACCATCCAATTCGTGCGAGTATGAAATAATGGACTTGAAACCGCGCAAAAGGAAAAATATTGTTAGCTAGTAAATGTTTGTGGGTGAATATTCAAAAGCACGCATGAATTAGACAACAGTTTTTCATTAACTGTTTATTTGTAAGTTTTATTTGAGCTTTTCTTGGATGGTCAACGGCTATTATATTGTCCTTCGACCGACTTATTGGGGGATATGTTACCCCGGTTTCTACGCCCACGCATGCTATAGGACCTGTATATAGGCTACCTACTACCTAAAAAGTCTAAATATCTCACGATATCGCTGCCGTCAGTCATATTCTTGGCATGTCGTCATCAGTCATGTAGCTAGCTTTTCCGAGTCGACTAGAATTTATAGTTATATCTAGATGCTGAGTATGAAAATTTCTTGTTTAAGATGATGCGGGTATTCGGAGTTGTCATTAGTTTTCCATGTGACAGACAACTTACAAGTTATGGCGCGAACACCAGATTGTAAGTATAACGTAAACGTTAAAGTAACTAATGCTTAGTAACTATGGTCCTGATGGACATTTTCAGTCAAGTATAGTTGACAAGTTGAAACTATCATTCATTTTCCGTTTTCTACTGTCATCCAAGCGTTCTTCATGACAGACAGCCGCCGTAACTCCGCCTTGCATTGGCAAGCCTGGGAAAGGAGGAGGGGGCAATTTAAAGATCAAGTTTTGATAAGTTACAGAAAGTAATTGACTGCGACCTACATCATGAACAAATGAGTCTTAAAAAAACAAACAGACGACGAACTTTCGCTACATTTTGTTTGTTTTATTAATAAGTGTTTTAAATTATGTGGTGTTTTTACTTATTCTTTTATCTATTAGCTGAATTAATAATTATTTCAAAATAAAAATTTATATTGGCTTTATAATTTATAAGGCTGTATAGAATTGAAAGATACAAAGAGTAATATAGTTATACGCGAGCTCAGCCTGTAATGTGCTATCGCGCATGAGAAGCGACGTACATGCGTTTGGTCATTTTTAATGCTCATTCAGGCTTAGAGATGTGATCCGACGCGTGAACTTCAAATCGATATAACTTCGTTAATATAACATGTAGAAGAAAAATTTTGGTAAATTTCGTTTTCTATTGTTGTTATCTTTAATAAAAATATAAATTTTAATTATTTTTTTTTAATTAAATTTTTCCGTGCGACTCCCTATGTTAGAGGTTAGAGTGGTTAGATTGGTTAGAGTGGTTAGACTGGTAGAGCGATAATGATAGCCTGACACACAACGACCGAAACAATTTGTTAACATAGTTGTTGTAAATTAGACCTTTCTAGGTGTTTAACTTGTTTCAAGAATATAATCTCAGACACCTTTGCAAACGCACTCATGATATGGTTATATTCCATGCTGTGGCAACGTTGTGGCGGCTCTGGGTTAGTATTTTTTAATCTGGGTTTTTTCTAATAGCCCACATCTGTTTGAGACGTTTTTGAGTGACTATTTGCTAGTCTATCCTTTTTCTTTTCATTTGTTTTGGAGTGCAAACAAACGATAAAACAATTTATTTTGATTTCACGTAAATCGATTTCTAAAAAATTTCTTTAAACTTTTTTAGCATTCTATTGTTAACGCTTTAGTTAACAAAATTGCACAAAAATCCTGAAGCAAAAAATCGGAACAGATTTACGGTAGTAATTTGAAATACATGTCTGTTGAAGAAAGCTTGAAAGCTTACGATTCCAGCTCCAACAAATAAAGAAACATTAGAAATGGAAAAAAAATAAACTAATAGGAAAACATTCCTAGAAAAAAAAGTTCTTTACTGAATTCATGTATTGTCAAACACCTGCCAAAAAGTAGAAAATAATTTTTGATCGCACCTTTTATATTAAATTTACGATACTGGTAAAAAGTGTTTTATCTTTATTATGCAAAAGGTCAAAAATAAATTTAAAAAAACCAAAAAACATCGTGTAACTGAAACTGTAACTGAAATGGTAGCTTAAAAAGAAGAATATCAATCGAATATTAACTGAAAACTAATTTGTCGCCTTAAAGTTTATTATTTTAAATATTTATCATTTTTATTTATTTCAGTGAAAATTAGTAAAACATATTTTATTTTACAGCTCTGCTAAAAACATTGATATGAGTCACAAATTGTGTCAGCATGTATGCATCCATTTAAATAAGATAGTTTTCAACAATTGTCTTTTAGGGATTTTACGGCCAGTTTTGTCAGAGCGCTACTAACAAATTTTTCAGCATTAACAATAACATAAACAAGTTTTATCACCTATATTTTTATACGAACGGTAGAGTGGAAACTGGGAAATAGAGTTGTAATCAAATTAACCGGAAATCCCTAAATAGTTGTTCATTCAAAACAATATCACAAATCTAATATTTATTAAAATGAATCCATTTACAGCATTTTTTTGTTTTTGTCATAATACAATTTTTCGTAATATTTTTGAATATGATTTCATTTCAGATTGATAGTGTTTAATGTGTTGTTAGCCCGCAGACTTAAACACTTAGAAATAATCAGAGTTGTGTCCAATTAATGTTTCTCTGCCTCATTTTGTTTTGGTGTTTTAAACATATTTTTATGCCAGGACGTTTTATAAGGTATAGCTAGCTGACAATTTGCTCTTCAAGGCCTAAGAGACAACACAAATTTTCTAAACATTATATTATCAGTATCAAGATGAGCAAATGTCATATGCACAGTAATTCAATTTATGTTATTTTAATACACGCATTAATTAACGTTTACATTTAAACATAAGCTATGCTAACATTAATACTAAACAAGTAAATTAAAAACGAGTTTTTGAAACCAATGCTCTTATATGTAATTAAAACACAAATTTTGCAATCAATTTTTTCTTATATTACTCTTTTATTTTATATTAAAGTCGAAATATCTTAATTATATCGAAATAACGAAATTAATTAAAATTAACTAAATTAATTGACTTATTGTAAAACTAATAATTGAATATTGCATTGTCTTCTATTTTGAGCATGTATGCAAAATTTGAAAAAAAATCTATCATCAGGAAGTGACTCAAAAATTGATTGCAAGATTTGAAACAGACAGAGAAACAGACAAAAACTCAAAAGCGTGTTTGCTCCTATTATTTCCCACCTCGTAAACACTTCATTTCAAGATGCGTCACTACCAGCCAGTCACAAAAGGGCTATCGTCCGACCTCGACTCAAGAAAACGGGGATGGATCCCGTTGATCCCAAAAGCTACCGCCCCATATCAAACCTATCGTTCATCTCAAAATTTATTGAACGTGTCGTCCACCGTCAGCTTTCTTCACATATCGAATCGATGAATCTGCTTCCGCAGGTTCAGTCTGGTTTTCGCAAGTACCACAGTACAGAGACAGCAGTCGGGAAAGTTTACAACGACATTATTCTTTCACTTGACAGGGGCCAACCGACTGCGCTCGTGCTCCTTGACTTCAGTGCAGCTTTCGACTGTGTCGATCATGTTCTCCTTACTGATCTCCTTCACACTAGCTTTGGCGTGACTTCAACCGCACTTGACTGGATTGGGTCTTTTCTATCAAATCGAACACATCTTATCCGATTGGGCCGGGCGACGTCGAGAGTATCGGCCGTTGACTGTGGTGTGCCTCAGGGTTCAATCTTAGGTCCACTTCTCTTCATCCTTTACACAAGCCATATTACTCGAATTGCTTCTTCTCACGACGTGCAGACTCATCTTTACGCTGATGATACTCAGCTGTACATCCATTTTGACGTAACCGACCTGCAGTCCGTTAGAGAGCGTCTTGTCGCCTGTGTCAGCGAGATTCGCGTTTGGTCCTCGTCTATGAGATTGAGCCTAAACCCCTCTAAAACAGAACTTATCTGGTTCCACCGAGGGAACATCTCAACGCGACACCTGGATGACTGTAGTCTTCAAATCAGTACTGACTGCGTCATCACCCCCGTGAAGTCTATTAGAAATCTTGGGGTGATACTGGATAGCTCCTTGCTAATGAATCTACATATATCGGCCGTGGCACGATCTTGCTTCTTCCACCTACGCCGCATCCGACAGATCAAGGGTGCCCTAAACAAACACTGCGTGCGGATTTTGGTCCAGGCTCTTGTTGTTTCTAGAATAGATTATTGTAACGTGGTCCTTGCTGGCCTGCCGATGACTGCTCTTCGCCCACTCACTGCGGTTCTTCATGCTGCTGCACGTCTTATCGGTGGCATCTCTCGACGGGACCACATCACGCCTCTTCTCCGCCAACTACACTGGCTCCCCCTACCGGAAAGAGTGACCTTAAAACTCTGCTTACTGGTTTACAATATTTTAACAAATCGTGCCCCTGCCTACATGACACGGATGATAAGCCTGTGCTCCTCTCATTCTGGTCGTCAACATCTACGTTCGTCCTCCCATGGTGACGCTGTCATCCCAAGAACTCGTCGAAGTTTCGGTAAACGAGCATTCGCCGTTTCCGGGCCCGGTGCATGGAACCAACTACCTAAATCAATCCGAAGTGCTGTTCTAAATGAAGACTTCAGAGCATTGTTGAAAAAACACTTTTTTAATTTGACATATTGTTAATGGCATTCTTAGTGCAAGACTCTTGTTTTGTTTTAGATAAAATAAAATAAAATAAAAAAAATAGACAGACAGAGAAACAGACAGACAGAAAAACAGAGACGACGAGTTAATAAAAGCATTGGTAAAAATACTACTTATGGAAAGCTTTCAAAAACATAAAAAATATTTACAAAATGTATATGACATATTATTGTCATTTTGAAAGTTTTTCAACCTGTTTTTAACTGATTTTTTCAAATGACTTTCTAATAGCACGTTTTTAAAAATTAATCAGTTTTCTTCGTTTATCCTATCCACAATTTTTTATACTTTTAATAAAAACACTGTAAACATACAAATAATAAATTAACTAATGAATTGACTTGCGTTTTAATAATCAGGTTTCTACATGCTACAATCGGAACAGGACAGAAATATCAATACTTCATTGACACAAATTTGCCACATTCGATATATACAAGATTTTAAATGAGGAAACACGGTCTGTGACATCTCTAATGTGATTTTTGAGCGTCCCGCTTTAACTACCTCTCAAAATAATTTGCTCTGTAAGATATTTGTTGGTATTCTGAAATATGTAAGTTTTTCATATCATTTTAGTTTTTTTGATTTATCTAGCCTGAATAAATGACAAAGACACGTGCTTCTGAATGTTAAAAAAAACTATGACGTGACCTTGAACAACATTTCAAACAAAACTACATTAACTGAATCAAAAAGTGATATAATTACAAAAGATTATGCGGTCAGTTTAAATAAAAACAACAATTTTCCAATAGCTGAGCTTGAAATAACACATTAGAATCTTCATAATTTGAAAAAGACTGAGATTTGCTTCATTCAGAATAAAAATATCTCATTAGAGTGTTCTCAGATGTGTCGTGTCCTTATTTATACGGTAGTGTAATTTTGTTTGCCCTTTTACGCTTAAAAATGGCACACATGTATAAAGAAAAAGCACGTATTTTTGTCAGAAAATTTTGTTCTGATGACTCAACTCCAGCTCTTACCATATTGTCTGCAAAATTGATGCAAGAATAATTAAAGTCACCAATTAGTAAGATCTGCAAAGATTTTGCCATTAAAAACTGCCTTTTTCAGTGATTACAATAAAAATCAGTGTTAAGCGGGCACTTGATCAGAGGCGTAGCAAACGGGGCAGGTGGCGGACAGTTGTCCCCGGACATAAGACTGGAAGGGATGCATTTTCAGTAAGCAAAAGATTTTCTCTATCATTATTTTGCGGTATCTAGCAATTTTTTTAGGCTACTACCCTACTATCCCCCCAGTCATCAGGTTTTTTTGGAAGGAAAAAGTATGAAAAAAGAGTTTCACTTTTTTTTTTTAAGTGGCTCTGACTACCCTCCCCCCTGTCATCAGGATTTTTTGAAATCAAGAAACAAAAGGGGTTTTACAGGGGGCGCAGATTGTTTTGTTTTTACCCCGGGTGCAGAAGACCCTAGCTACGCCTCTGCTCGTGATTCGATTCTTTGCCCCTGCTGATTTTTGTGAAAAACCGATGCGGAGCTTGTAAATTGAACTTTCTTGTTCACCAGCACATAGGTTTCATTTTTATCTAATAATTTATAGTTGGTTGAAACATCATTTGTTTAAAGAGAACAAAGTAAACAAAACTCAACAGTTTCAAAGGTAACGATTAACTAAGTACTTTAAGAATATATTTGTCAAGTTGTTCTACTGAGTACAAGTATTCCCGAATTGTTGTAAATATACTCATGTAAAATCGATGATTTTACGATCAGTTTCCCACTGATAGAGATTAATAGAATTTTTTCCAATAAAAACGGCAAAACCATTCTATTGAGCCCGGTATACGATTTGGTGTCAGAAGTGGGATACAAGAATGGTTTTGAAATCATTGGATGAGCTTTGGGCGAGTGAAATGAAAGACGAGCTGGAGAAACGTGGCCTGAGCGATACAGGTAAAAAGGACGAACTTATGGAACGCTTCTTAGCCGCGTTAGTGAATGAAGGCTATGGGTTCGACGACGATGAATATTTATTCGATATTGACGAGGAAGCTGTGGTTAAGCAGAGAAAGTTAAAAAACCAAATTGCTGGAGGAAGAAAGACAACAAGCGAGAGAAAACTTGGCAGCACAGGGGAAGACAGGAGAAGGAATGATTCTTGGCCACAAAAACAAAGTAGCAGCAGCCGGTACAACTGTTGAGAGTTTGGTCGCAGGGTTGGCTGAGGCAGTGGTGGACACGGTTCTGGACCAGCGGGTTGCTGGCGATGTGGGTTGCTGCGGCGGAACCCAATTTGAACTGGAGTCCACCAGCTGTGTCTCAGATCATATGACGGATGACGGCCGTACAGACTGCACAGGTCAGGTGGGTCATGATGATGAGCCTGTCAAAGACGGTCATGATAAGGAACCTTTCAAAGATGTTCAAGATGAACCATGCAAAGATGGTGATGACGAGCCTGGCAAAGATGGTGACAATGATACAGTCAGTTTGGACGTCGACAACAAATCTAATGAAGATAAAAAAAATGTTGAAAACGAAATGCAAAACGATGAGGATGAAAGTGAAGATGATGATTATAATAATGGCTTTTACCCATACAGCGACGGTTCTGAAATAAAAGTCTCCATAACAGACAACGGCACCGAATATTCAGGGTCAGATTTTAGTGACGAATCTGACTCGGATGAAGCAACCGAGGATTTAAAAACGGACGAAACTCCAATGGAGAAATACGTCGAAGCTAACTTGACGAAAAAAGAAGACACTGATTCTAGGGACGATGGCGATGATTTGAACGATACGAAAGTTGACACCGATGAAAAAGCCGAGTTGGATTGTGAAAAGAAAACGTTTCATTGTAGCTTGGAAGAAAACAAATTTGACGGCGATGAACTTTTCCAAAATAAAAATAGCTATGCAGCCAGCAAAATCTCTGAAAAAGATGAGCCAAGAACAGAGAACTGTACTGAGGATTCTAAATCAGATGAATCCACAGAGGATTCTAGATCAGATGGACTAAGAGTCATTTTAAAATCAAATAACCGTTTGATGAAAGGATTTATTAGATTTATGGAACGTGTTTTCTAAAAACCTTTTGAAGAGTTTCTTGAGAAAGGTCTAAAAGATGTGAAGGAAGAAGAAAAAGCAGACCGTTCCGATAAACCGTGCAAAGATGTTCAGGACGAGGCATGCAAAAAAGGCTGTGATGAACTGTGCAGATATGGCGACGATGAGCCAAAAAAGACTCTGTTGATGAGCCAAAGAAGGACTGGAAAAAACTGCATCAAACGGTCAAGAGACTTGACCATGTTGTTTGCAAATTGCGGTCAAAGCCACGAGTAAAGATCAAGTTATTTTGTGTTTGTGGCCGAGTTGCATTTCTCAAAAGCGACTATGCTATTCGGGACGAACAGAATTAAGAAGGGGGTAATCGTGTAAAATCGATGATTTTACGATCAGTTTCCCATTGATAGAGATTAATAGGATTTATTAAGCTTCAATTATTATTTTCCAATAAAAACGGCAAAACCATTCTATTGAGCCCGGTATACGATTCGGTGAAATCGTAACATTGGTGTCAAAAGTGGTTTTGAAATCATTGGACAAGCTTTGGGCGAGTGAAATGAAAGACGAGGTGAAGGAATTGTGGCATTACCTTGTACAACAAGCACATGCGTTATGAACGCCAGGCAAACACATATTTGAGCATTTCAATGATGCCTTCATGAAGGTGTTTCATCAAAGTTATTCTAAATTTCTTCCGTCAGAAATTTAGCAAGTTTTATCAAATAATTATTATTTATGGCTATGAATAACGTCGTTTATTTTTTTCTTCCAAATTTCAAAACTCAATTAGAACCAGGTGACGCAGCAAAAATCATATTCATAGTTAGCCTTAGTGCAAAATCTAGCATATATTAGCCGTGATGATGAATGTCAGATATATTGTATATTGCCAGAACGTTTTATCAAGTATGTTTCGCCCAAGATTTGTTAAAAAATTGCCTCACTACGCTTAAAAGATGAAATATATTTTCTAAAATTTATATTATCAGTATCAAGATGAGCAAATGTCATATTTACATTAATTTAACTTAAGTTATTTCAGCAGATGTGGCTATTTAATATATGCATTGACTGACGTTTTTATTAAAACACAAGCTATGCGAGCATTTTTACTCAAAAAGCTACTTATGGAGAGCAAGGAAAAATGTATAAAAAAAAAGAACCGACAACCCGTAATGATGGCGTTTTTTTAATATAAATACTTCATTGGCGTTTTGTCAGAGGTGTCGGCGTTCTTTTATCTAGTGACGTAGATATTCTCCAACTCGGTAAAGGGCTTGAATTTGGCACTCATACTTTTCTGGTGGCAGAGCGGTAGAGCGTTCGCCTGTCGATCGTTAGGTCGGCAGTTCGAACCTTGCCGGCGTCACCAGCGTAACTCCCTTAAGCAAGGAGTTTACTCGCATTGCTAAAAGGGTAGGCAGCTATAAATGGCTGCCTCTGCAAATACCCTTTCTCGCCTTCGAGCAAGACTTGTCTTGGAATAGGCGTTGTGAAAGAAAGAGAAATTATGCACGTGGAACACTACGACTAAAAAAAGTTTTTTTCATTGTTTAAATCATTTAACTAAAGCGTTAGCAATAGAATACTAAGAAAGTTTTTAGAAATCGATATAAGTGAAATCAAAAAACTTTTTTATCGCTTGTTTGAACTCCAAAACAAATATACGTAAGATTAAGATGTGACATCTACATCTTACAACAACAACTATGTTAACGATTAAAACAATAAAATTGGTTGATAATGATACAATTTTAATTTTTTGAGAAGATTACAAAACAATCTGTGTAAGTTGTTTTTTATTCGTACGTTTTTTTTTTCGTTTTAAAAATTATTTTTTTTTAAATTATTTTAACAAAACACAGACTTTGTTAATTTTTTGAGTTATTTTCACACCATGATTTTAACAAGTAAATTGTAATAACCAGTTTTTTTTTAACAAATTCCTTATATATTTAAAAAATAACTTTTTTTGAATTAATTATTATTTAATTATTATCTTTAATTGAAAGCACTTTAATTTTTTTCAAACTTCAATAGATTGTATTGTCATGAAGAGTGAACCTATAATTCAAATGTCTGATCAATTGAAGGACGAAACGTTTTTTTAAATTTGTTCACCAGGGTCCCACGGCACTGCTGTCTGTAGTTGTGATTTTTTTTAATTGCGCTAAAAGAATTGTCAATCGTTTTTAAAGTTTGAGTTTGATAGAATTACAAAATATGGTAATGCATAAAGTGCCTAACTAAAATTTGAAGAATTTAACTCTATAAAATGAAAAAAAAACATTAACCACATTTTACTATAAATGTTTGATATGTAAAATATGTGAGGAAAAAAATATAATAGATTTTGGAATCAATATAGATAAAAAATTATGTTTAAACTGAAAAACTAGATTTTTTTCTAATTTGATAAAATTAAAACTGATGGTTTATTTGTTTAATGAAAATTATAATTAATTTATTTTCATATTTTATTTATATGTTATCTAAGCAATCTGAAAAATAAACGCAGTTCAAGTGTTACAAAATGAATAAAATATAGCTCAGGTAGGAAAGCAAGTACGGCAAAATTAATATAAATCGTTTAATAAACAAGCTTTTCAAAGGTAACACAATTATTTTTTTCAGTTTGGTAAACATATTGCTCACATTGTATAATAATGCCAATTTTTATTTCCATCTAATCAGGTGACGCCTTGCAAACAAAAATAAACTTTTGAGTTTAAAATATCTGTCACAACGGAATGATTCACATTTTAGAAACTAAATGTTTGTATTTTCTTTTTTTTTCAAACATACTCACAAAAATTACAGCTTCTAATAATCAAGTTAGAGTCTTCAAATCAAAACATTGTTTTTTTAATTTCTTCCGCAGTCAGTTACTTTGTAAATGTTTGTAATGATGATCCACTTTATTTAAACAAGAGACTATCCTATGGACAAACCGTTATCTGACCTAGAGCCGTCTAACACGAGTGCTTCAGAATGGAATAGAAATCTAAAATTGCAATTCATAACATGTTTAGTTTATGCTCTAAAATATAACCAGTGATCACGTGCTCCACACAGCATAATTCTTAATTTTTCAAATCCTTAATTTTAACTTGCAAGAATTTTGCTTGATTGAATGCGGAGAAGTGTTTTGACGATTAAAAAATATACTTCCCGCCATTAAAACGAGCTATATAATAATTTGTCTGATGATGTGCTGTCGATTACAAGGCGTTTTATTAAATTTCAGGATTAAATAAACAAAATTTATTTAAAATTTTGAAAATTACAAATTTCCATCACCCAGCCATAAATGTTTTATAATAAAAACGTTTTTAGGTTGAATTTTAAACAACTTCAACCAATAACTTACAGAAAGCTACTAAACGTTACTGCTCTAAAATTTAATATAAACCTGTATAATTAGTGTCGGAGGTGTCTTATCTGTTATATATAGAAAAAAAATCTTAAATTATTTTTTTAAACTATTATGTTACTGCAGTTTAATTAAACTGTTTCCTTGTTTGTAAGTATAAAAATATTGAATGTTTGGAAGCTTTTTAAATTAAGCAAAACTTTGATTCTTTTATTTTAATTACCTAAGTTTAAAAGAAATGATTATATTTTTCGATTCTACCCCAAACGATGAATGTATTTATTTCGTATATTTATTCACCATATGATATATACAGTTAGTAAAAAGGCAACCAGATTGTCAATTAAACATTAATATAAAAACGTTGTTTTAACGGTTGAATGACAAACACAATAACTCAGTTAATCTTCAAAAATAAAGATGTCAACTTTCACCTGTCGAGAAATATTCAAAAGAACAATAATTTTTTTAGTTATCTTTATTTAAAATTAAACGGTTTTGTAAAAAATACCTCGTTTTACGGTTTGCCTGTTTTTTAACTGCTAATTTTGTAAAAAATTCAAATTATTATTGAGAAATGTTCTTATAAAACCTGAATAACAAACTCTTGTAAAGCTTCTTTTTTAGATTTTTTAAGAGCATCTTTTAAGATGATTTTATAAATTAAAAGGGTTTTTAAAAAAGGAGGTTAGCTTTAACAGAAAACACGATGTAGACAACAAAATTGCAACAAAACGTGTAATTGTTTTGTTTTATTAATTTCACTTTTCTCGGTCTTTCACTTTTAAATTTTTAATATTCTCATCGCCCAGTTGTCCACCTGCTGAAATTTGATGAAAACCTTACGATATAAATGAACTTTAAAACAATTAACAGTTAACTATTAAATAAAGATCACGTAAGTTTATTGTTTGTGCTTTATCCAGATGCTGAGCAAATAAAACGCAAAACTCGAAACTTCATTTTTCATAGAATAAACTATATTTTTGTTATTAATAAATAATTTATAAAAATACAAAAACAAAATTTAAGTTTATAACAAGTAACATAACATTGCAATCAATGTGTTTTACATATTTTCGTTCAACTTCTTATCTTTGTTTGTTTGTTTGTGTGTGTGTTTGTGTGCGTGTGGTTCTCTCTTCGAAATCTTGTAAGTTAAATTTAACCAGCTTTTTGACTAGCTAGGAAGCTGAAACATTCAGCATAGCTGGATGGCAATACACGATTCAAGTATTTTCGACGTAGTTTTTATAATAAATGTAATGGTATTTAAAAAATTAATAAATGTAGTGGTATTTACAAATAATAAATTTAGTGGTATTTACAAATAATAAATTTAGTGGTATTTACAAATAATAAATTTAGTGGTATTTACAAATAATAAATTTAGTGGTATTTACAAATAATAAATTTTGTTGTATTTACAAATAATAAATTTAGTGGTAATTAAAAATAATAAATTTATTGTTATTTAAAAATAATAAATTTATTGGTATTTACAAATAATAAATTTAGTGGTATTTACAAATAATAAATTTATTGGTATTTACAAATAATAAACTTAGTGGTATTTACAAATAATAAATTGAGTGGTATTTAAAAATAATAAATTTATTGGTATTTAAAAATAATAAATTTATTGGTATTTAAAAATAATAAATTTATTGTTATTTAAAAATAATAAATTTATTGGTATTTACAAATAATAAATTTAGTGGTATTTACAAATAATAAATTTATTGGTATTAACAAATAATAAATTTATTGGTATTTAAAAATAATAAATTTATTGGTATTTAAAAAACCGAAAAACTCAATATGAATAACTTTCGAAATTTCTAAATTGAGATTATTAGAAATAAAAATGTGTGTTGAAAAATTTGTTTTTTCTTTTACATGTAATTCAATTATTTTAGATGTTCTCTAGAATCAATCCATCTGAACACAATTTTACCCAAGGATATCTTGATACCGCTACTGAATCAACAACTTTTTCTAGTAAGCTCAAATTGATACAAACAATAAGGTAATAGTTACATCTGGATGGATGTTTATAAAAATGACATTACTGTTGACAATTTGGTAGTTCATAACAATAATTTCTTTTTAATCATGATAAATTAAACAATAAAACAACAGTAGGCCAACTAACATAGGTTGTAGATCCAGGAGCGTAACCAAGATATTTGAAGGATTCTAGGACTGTTCATCAAAGGACGATTCATCAAAGGACTGTTCATCAAGGACTATTCATCAAAGGACTATTCATCAATGGACTATTCATCAAGAGGACGGTTCATCATTTGATGAAAAGTCCACATACCATTTGAATTGGGGGGAACTTGGAATTTTAAGGGGAACTGTAAAAATAATCTGTCTATTTAAAGAAACACGTTCCAGCAAAGAAATTTCAAAAATGTGATTTACGTGACAGATCAGCCTTTGCCATTCGAGCAATCTTTATCTTCAATATGTCGAATCAGCTTGAAAACTTTCCTAAGCATGTATCTAAAACATAGTTTTTGTTCTAAAAAAATTCATCGTAAATTTGTTGAATATGATTTCATTGTTAGTTTGACAATGTGTTGTTAGTCCGCAGACTTTTAGATCTAAATAATATCAAAGTTGTGTCGGAATAATGTTTCTCTGCCGGATTTTGTTTTTGGTGTCTTAAACATGTTTTTTAATTACTCAATTGCTAGTTATGGAGATCAACCTAAAACGTAAAAATAAATTTTCAAAAAGTATATGACAAATTATTGTTAGTTTTTTAAAAAGTGCAGAAATACCGATAACCGGTAATGATTTTATTTATAATAGTTTATAGTCCTTTACACCAGGTGTTTTAAGACTCTAATGGCTGGATGTAGGAAGCACATAAGTACTTCCTGTCGTGGATCAGAATTTGATCCTTTTTACTTTTCCCTCCTCCTTTATCCAGGCTTGGGACTGGCTCGCAATTAGCGAAGCGGAGTTAGACCGTATTTGTCTTCAAAGTAAATAAAGTAGACATTGCGGAAAAAAAATCTGGAGGACCGCTGAAATTGGTTACTAAAAATCTAACTATAAGCAAAACACAAGTGCCTAAACAGAGGTGTCTCAGCTAGTAATAATTCGTTTTTTGTAGATTTTTACAATTTTTAGTTCTTCTATTTTTCTGTGAACTGTTTTTCTATGATAATAATTGTTTTTTTATGATAACAAATCTAAAAGAAAATTGACCAAAATCTTATATATACCTGATATGAGAAATGTTTAAGGATCAAATAAAAAAACTTTCATATTTATATGAAGAAATACCTTTTACTTATACGTTATATTAAGTATTGTTTTTAATAAATTAAAAACTGATCGTTCATTTTTCTATAAATTTTAACACATCTTAAAAAAACCCTTTGCATATTTAAAAAAAAAATTAACTAACAAGCCGACTAAGACTCTGAAATAGCCTAAATTTAACTGCCTTATCTAGCCTTAGTAGTTGCGTGGCTTTTGTTTCAGTAGTTGTAATATGAAGAAACATAACCCAAGCAGAGATAAAACAAGAATTAATTTTACAGTAAATAATTTTTATAAAATGAACTCCTTGTAAAATAAACTTTTGCATTGTTTACTTTGTCAACCTATTTAAAAAAAATAAGTGTTTATTTAAAGTAAATCTTTGTTTTAAAAAAAGTTTAACTTATTTTTTTAGATATAACTGGTTTTTTTTCAATTTTTTTCAAATTGTTTTTAATCAATCTGAAAATTCAATAAAACGGATTATTATTGAAAACAATTTAATACACAATATTTTATCTTTACTGGATAAAAATCAATTTATTTTGTTACCGAAACGCAAATATTAAGAGTATTTGTTTTTAATAACATCACTTATAACCTTGTTTCTGAGAACATTTAATTGAACCAAATTTGAATTTTTTGAAAGCATCTATCGATGTTCAAATTACAATTATTGTTTATCAAATTATTGTTATTGGTGATTTCTTGTTGAAATTAATAATGAAAAATCATGCTTCCGGTTGTGCGTTCAACTATTTTTAGATGAACTGATATGAGGTCTAACATTGATTGTATAAAAGTTTAGAAAATGAACTATATAAACCAAAAACATAATTTCAAACAATGCCAACAATAAATGTTAACAGTGGATTGAAATGATGGTATGCGGACTTTTCATCAAAGGACGATTCATCAAGGGACTGTTCATCAAGGACTATTCATCAAGGGACTATTCATCAAGAGACTATTCATCAAAGGACTATTCATCAAGAGGACTGTTCATCATAAGGACTGTTCATCTAAAGTCTATTCATCAAGAGGACTATTCATCAAATTTTGAAGCCATTCCTCAACAACCTTTATCAATATATACCCAAGATATTTTCAGCGTAAAATAATTTGATGTATTTTTAAAAGATAGTTCTTCATCTTTGATAAAATAAATTTTAAACATATCAGTAATTTTAAAAAAATAGTGATGGCAACCAGGGTTGTTAAGAGCGGTACTATTGGCTGACAAGATCGTTGATGACAGCGCCGCTACATTTTTTTAGCTGTTATCGGCGCCATTCGCTACCGCAACCTTTATTGAAAAACAAAATAGGTTTTTATATCAATTAAATGATTTCCAATGTATTTAGTTTTTATTTGAAGTATGCATGAAATCTGAGTCTGGTTGATTTATCAACGAGCGTAAGCGTCTCTTTGAAATGACCTTTCCTGACCTCTCTAAAGCGAGCGTGTGCGTCTATTTGAAGTTTGGCAGAAGTGGTAGACCGGGTGTTAGTGATTTTTTAGGTGTATGATATCTGGCTGTTTGAGTGTGTATAAACCTACAGTTTGTACGAACAGTTGAAGGCAATTTTTTTTAAAACTTTTATTCAATTGTTTTTTGCTCGTTTGATCTTAAGATCTTGACGTTATTTCTTGACCAGTTGTTTTATTTACTGTATGCGACGAATAAAATTGTTGTATATTACAACCAAGTCTTCTACAAACTTGTTGATTGCTTGAGGCATAAGTGTCTTTGAAGCGTGACCCCTTGGGGTTAAACAAACGATGCCAGATTTGACATAACGGGCATGCGTGATGCTTTGATGTGTTTGTTGCCTTTGGAGAATGTGTACATATACGGTTTACGAAAACAGCCAAATTTAGTTTTGCTGGTGCTGTGACCGGGAGCGGGAGATAAGCGGGAAAAGAGAGTGACCGGGAGCGTGAGAGCAAGCGAGAAAAACGATCGAAACACCTTTAAAAACCCCGGGCAACGCCGGTTACCCCGCTAGTTCTTTTATAAAGTATAAAGTATTTGGATACAAGCACAGTAGCACTGTGAATTTGATATAAATTACTCCACGATTTGGTAACATATTTTGGTTGAAAATAGCATCTTAAACAATTTTATTAACTTTTTTTGATGAATAGTCCGCTGGATGAATAGACATTAGATGAACGGTCCTTATGATGAACCGTCCTCTTGATGAATAGTCCTTCGATGAATAGTCCTTTGATGAATAGTCCATTGACGAATAGTCCTTGATGAACAGTCCTTTGATGAATCGTCCTTTGATGAACAGTCCTAGAATCGAAATGATGATGTTGATTAAACTTTAAGCAAATAAAAGAAAAAACGAGTTTTTCAACAAACACTTCTATTTCAAATACACAAGATGTTCAAATTAAGTTTTTTTAATTGAATCATGTCTTAGCAAAAGTATTTATGTATTTTAATAAAATATGTCTGCATTCATGTTCAACATAATTTGCTATTAAACTGAGATGATTGTTTTTATTTAGTTGAAAGTTTCTTTGTTGATCAAACAATTTAAAAAAAATCATAAAAAAGTTGTTATGCAAACAGTATTCAAAGCAACTACTAAATTATATGATATAATTGTTATTCAAACTTGTTTACACAAAGCACTTGTAACGACCATCAATTAAAGATAACTAATTATTACATTAACTGATAAAAACCAAACCCACAAGCGTCTCATATTACAATCTGACCACAGCTGCCTAATTACCAAGTCAGCGTAAATTTATATGGTTTGATGTTGTCTTCATTGAGGTGTTTTTTCAATTTTGTTAAGCTTCAAAGATTTTTATAAAACAATAAATCATTCAGAATTATTGAAAATATTGTTGAACCAGATTAACAAATGTTAATCATTTTTTAAGCACTTGAATTTAACCACGTTATATTGATAATAATACAAATTTTATAATTGATCGGTATAATTTAATTATGAGTTGATTTTTCAACTCTAGTTTTGTATTATATATGAAGTTGATGTATTTAACGATTTTTTATTTGAGTTTATAGTAGAACCATTTCATACAGCTATAAACTAATTAAAAAAACGACGTAGCTCTTTGAAAGTGGAAAGCGCACAAATCAATATATCCTGAATTGGCATAAATTGCAACTAAATATTTAGAAACTGATTTCTCTTATTGGCTTCAATGTAAACAAGTTGTTGTCAGATTTACTGAACATGCTACTATCACTATTTAACCTTCCAAAATAGAATTCAAAAAGAAGAACAAAAAGCTTAATTTAATTTTGTTATTTCTTTAACTGTTTAAATAAATTGTACACAAAAAAACGAGTTACTTTAATATTAAATCATAACAAATTAAATAACAATGTTGTGAAATTTAACTGTTTTTATTTTAAATTTAAATGTACATTAAACAATTATAAACTTTTCATCACAAGTATATTACTATTTTACATTATTGTGTGTTTTAGCTATTTAAAAAAAAACTCATAAAACAATTACTGTAATATTACTTGTTTTATTAATTTGCACTAAACATTTTTTACGATCTGAATAACCTGATTAAAATTTTTAATCGCAGTACAATCTTATTTATAATTTGTTTTTCGTTTTGTGCATCTAGTACATTATAATGGCTGAGTTTGCTGAAAAAAATAAAAGTTACAAATCAATCATAAAAACAGTAAAACACATTTTTAGAAGTAAATAAAAGTATTGACACACTTCTGTAACTGTTGATAAATAAAAAACTTTGCGGCCAGTTGTATGAACTGGTATGACTTTGGCAGTTAGGAACTCATAAACGTTGATATGAAACACGTTGTCAACATACTAACATACCGGGATACTGAAAATCAATGTTTGATTTAAATTAAGTTTTTGCGAGATTTTTAAAGTTAAAAAATGATTTCAATTAAAGACGTTTTGAAGCGTCACTTAATTATTACAATTGTTTTTTTTTAAATGGTAATTAGAAATAACATTTACAAACCGTGGTTTCGAGTTTATTCTCTTTTAACAAAGCTTGTTTTGAGTTAAAGTTTTTATAGCATTTTTACTTATTTTATTACGGCTGAACATTTCAAATTTAGTTTAAGATTTTAGTTGAAATTGTTGAGTTTTTCTCTTGTTTCTTGATTGTTATTTGTTTATTCAACTCTCAATTTGGCGTAAATCTGCAGACGTCCAAGCCAATCAATATTAAAAAAGAATAAATTATTTAAAAAACCCCAAAACTGGTTTCTGATTTTCAATAGAATTAATTTTTTTCATTTCTCATTATTTTTTCAGTTTTATCTCAAATTTTCAAAATTTTCCAAACTTTATTGCAGACTTCTAATTTAATGATCTGTTTTATTAAAATTTTAAACGTACTACTAAAAATTTGCTTCTTTCTGGCATTCGAAATAAACTGAACCATGAAAACTAGAAATAGATTTGTAATTGATAAAATAGTAAAAGCAAAATGTGAAAGTTTTATAAAAAAAGATGTATATATATTATTGTAGTTGGTATTAATTTATTATTTTAGAGAAAAAAGTTTACTCTACCAGAAACTGTGAATTAGGAACTGTTTTCTTATGATTAATGGCTTTACTTTCAATCAGCACTGAGCTTAAATAAAACCACTGTGCTTAGCAATAATAATTATCGAAAAATAATTTCTGGCTTCAGGATCATTACCAACACTGCAGATTACACTACAACAAAGATCTATAACAAACTGCAAGCGCAGACGTTCCAAGGCTGACGAGTATTTGAAAATCTTAATAAATCAACAAGTTTAAAAAACTAAAAAAACTATTATGATATCCATTTAATTACTATAATTTAATTTAATTAATCAATTAATTGAATTTAAGTACTATATAGTCTTTCAGCTTCTTAATTATAACTATTACCACCACGGCAAATGAGTGGATTAGTAAAACAAAAAGACTGCGAGCACAGAAATTCCAAGGTTGACGAGTTTTTGTACAGTTCGATGTTGGCTTCATTGTGGTGTTTTAATAGTTTTCTTATTATTATTATTATTATTTATTTATTTAACGTGCTCTCTAAAAAGAAAAATTTCTCAGAGCACGAGGCGGTAGTGCCAAAATAAACGAACGAACAGAATCACACATCAGAAACAAAAAGGGTCAATATCCGTTCGTCATGCGAAGAAAAAATGAGTTTTAAGTCGTTTCCTAAAAACATAAACGCTATCGACACACGCCGGATCGGTAAGTTCAATCGGTAGATTGTTCCAGGTAGTTGGACAAGAAACTGCAAAAGCCCTCGGTCCAAACGTCCTGGTTCCGCAGGAAGGAACAAGAAGCTGACCGGAAGAAGCCGAGCGAAGGTGAGATCGGCCAGGAAACTGAGTCACCGGAATGCACAGACCGGAGAGGTATGACGGCGCAGAACCATGGAGGCATCGGTACGCAGTGAGAGATAGCTTGAAGTCGATACGCGCCTGCATGTTCAGCCAGTGTAGTCGGTCGTGAATCGCTTTAGTGACATGACCGTATCGAGGCAATCGGAGAATCAGCCTAGCCGTGGCACGCATGACACCATCAAGCCGCCTCATTAACAGATCCGGTATTCCACTGAGTAGACAATTACAATAATCAAGTCTAGACAAGATCAAAGCGCGGGCAAGTGCATGCGAAGAATCGACCGTGAGGGATTTGCGAACTGACCTCATCTGTCGTAGATGGTAGTAACTGGTGTTGACCAATTTTGCAACGTGTTCGCTGAAAGTCAGTTGAGAATCTATGATGACCCCAAGATTGCGAACCCTATCGACGAGACGAATGATGTTTCCAGCTATATTGATCTCGTCAAAGGTGCAGTGCAACCGACGTCTAGAGGATCCCAGTAGAATGACCTCTGTCATGGAGGCATTTAACTTTAGTCGATTGCATTTCATCCATTCCATTATCTCCGAAACGCAGCCGTCCAATCTGTCCGCGAGCACACCGATACTCTCAGTGCCGCAATGATCGTAGATTTGTAGATCATCAGCATAACCATGAATATTGAAACCACGTTGAGCAACCAGGGCAAAAACATCTGAAGTGTATGCAATGAAGAATAGCGATCCTAGAATTGAACCTTGTGGAACACCACACACAATCGAGGACCAACCAGAAAGGATACCTCCATAACGAACACACTGCCTCCGATCGCAAAGATACGAACCGATCCACCGAAGAGCAACAGAATCAATGCCAAATGTACGCTCCAATCTGGTCACGAGGATTCCATGATCAACGCAATCGAATGCAGCGCTGAGATCGAGCATAGCGAGCAGTGTTACCACCCTCGATCGGTTGCCAGGAGAACATCCGAAGTAACCTTGAGCAATGCAGTTTCCGTCGAACGGCACCTCCGATAGGCAGACTGATGCTCCGGCAGAAGGTTGTGTCCATCCAGGTGATGTTGAATTTGTTTGTTAACCGCCCGTTCCAAAACCTTAGAGATGAACTGAATATTCGAAACTGGGCGATAACTGGCAGGCAGAGAAACATCCAGCGTAGATTTTTTCAAGATTGGCGTGACCTCGGCCACTCTGAATGGGACCGGAAAGTGACCAGTGACCAACGATTTATTAAACAGATCTGTAACAAATGGGGACAAGGTTTCTGAAAATTCTTTGATGAGCCATGTTGGCGCCGGGTCTAGACCACATGACTTGGTTGGAGAGTTCTTAATTGGGTCCTTGACGTCATCCTTAGTAAGAGTCGCAAAGTTGCTGAAACGTTCTCCAGAGAAGGTGTTGAACTCAGGCGTATCCGAATCAAGGGTAGACGCTCGGACGTCCGTGACCTTCTTCTCAAAAGAACTCATGAATTGCTCTGCAGTCAGACCATCCTGAAGAATGAAAGATCGTTTCTTTCCCATCACGGCAGACAAATCTCTCCACAGCTTGCTTGCGTTTCCTGCACTCTCCGCAATCGTATTTTGCCAGTACGCATCCTGTGCTCTCCTATAAAAATCCTGGCAAAAACGTAACTGCGCAACCCATTTATCACGGTCAGAGATCAGTCGGGTTCTTCTGTAAATTCTTTCAAGAGAACGAGCTTTTCGTTTCTGCTCGCCGCAAGCAGTATTGAACCATGGAGTGATCGGACGATAATTTCTCAAGGCTGACCGACGTGGAGCATGCTTCTTAACAAGATCGGTCAGTATTCTGTTGTACATCGTAGCCATTTCATCCGGTCCAAGGCCGCTCCAGCTGCTGTCCTCAGTGCAGAGTTTGCTTGATTTGAGATCCTGTAAAAAAAGATCACGATCAAAGGTCTTCCATGCTCTGCCTGTTACCATTAGTGGTACAGAATTTGGTTTCATGAGTGGCAGTCTTGAATTATAATCAATATACTCAAAAAACAATTATAATTTTTTTTTACTGTTAGCAGTTTTTGACAAACGTTGTCATTATGAAATAAACAAATTAGGATGCAGATTGAAAACAATTTTTTGTTTTTTTTAGCCGCTTAATATCATAAATAGTTATTTATATAAATGTATTAAAATTATAAACTCCGCCAAACCTGATTAAATTATCAAGAACAAAAACAAGAATCAAAATATGATAAGCAGGAAGAAGTAATTCAGTATTTCTTACAAACTGTTTTTATGTCTTAAAACACCTGGTACAAAACTTTATGAACTATTTTAAAAATGTTTAAAAGAAAAAAAATTAAATTTTTCTCTAATTGTCACTAAATTTTTAAAATTTTTGTTTGTATTGCACTTCATTAAAATAAATACTTGTTAACTTTAATGTTTATTTTTAAAAAAAAAAGTTTTCAATGAGTTTTCTTCTTTAAATCATTATTTATTGACGTTATTGCATCCGATTTCGGAGACACGTGCGGGTGGCAGGTAATACTGTGTGATCCCATACGCACGAGTCGTTCCCGGCGCCTCTGAAGCTTAGCAACTGGCGCTTCTAATCGATCCTATTATTATTATTATTATTATTTAGTAGTAAGTTTATAAAATATGAAAACGCTTACCACAGTTATTGAAATACTTTATATGTGAAGTATGTGAAGATTAAAAAGACAAAAAACTTTTTAAAAAAATTGGAATAAACATTTTTTTACTATTAAAATTTCAAATTTTAAAATTAAATAATGTTTTTTTTTAATAAATTAAAAATTAATAGTTTTTTTATCTAGATACATTTTTTAATTTTTTTAAAGCTTTTATTGATTTCATTTCATAATTCACTCAACATTTTGCTAAACAATTTGACAGTAATAAAGTATGTAAAATCTACAGAGAAAAATAAACCAATAAATTTCAACTTGATTGGAAAATTAGTTTTTTTTTAAACGGCAAAGGATCCCAACGTATGGATTAAGCAAGAAGACAAGCAAGCACGCCACTCACGCCAGCAAGCCAGAAAACATGGTGAAGTTTATATAAAGGATTTAACAAGTGAACCATATACAATTTAGTTTTTTGTATTTCTGTAAATTGTCGGTTAAATAATATTGTTATTCAACAATAGATAATGTTGTATTAACAATATCTATTATTATTCAGATATTGTTTATCATTATTTGTATGTTCATAAAATGAGAAATAATTTTTTTTAAACTCGGTAATGCTTCAAATGGTTTTTATTTTACAATCAACTCAAATGTTGCCCAATCGATTTGAAATTTTTATAAAATGTTAAATCCGCAGCCGCAAATATAAAATGATCTCTTTTTTATAGCTCAAGCAAATAAGAAAAGACGGTAAGTTATTATAAATAAATAATAAAAACAATGAACAAGTATTATTTGAACCATGTAAAAATTGAATAAAAAATGTTCCTTACAAATTAAATGGAATAGAAAGTCTCATCAAAAAACTTAAATGACAGCTGCCGACGACCACAGTTCTTAACGAAGACTTTAAAAAAACGAAAAAACATTCTCAGAGGTGTTTCAGCAAAACATTATTTTTATTTAATTAAAACTTCAATTTGTCACGTAGTTACATCATTTGAGCCGTCTTGTGTAATTTTTTGAAACTGCTGCCTGGTGGTTATTCTTGTCTCGTTTGACGTATTGGCTGACTGTGTTCCTAATTTGTTTATATATGTTATTGGTCTCTTCGTTGTTGCATTCTCTGATTATCTTCCATGCTTTGTTTATTTCTTCTACCTGTTTAATTGTAGAATTGATGAAAACCATGCTAAAATATTGTTATCAAAATTTTATAAACAAAAATAAATTATTTTAAAATATTATATATTATCAATACCATATTAAAAATTAAATATGTTAAAACACAAACCACAAATTGATTTTTTGTCTTTTTGTTTGTTCACTTCAGACTTGTATTGTAATTATTTGTTTTATTACAATGATACCCGTCACCAAGTTTGTTTACTTCAGACTTGACTTGTATTGTAATTATTTGTTTTATTACAATAATACCCGTCACCAAGCATAAGCGTATTTGCACCTCAAACCTTACGTTCCAACGCCAACTAAAACAATATTTAAGCATTTTGATGATGCCTTCATAAAGGTGTTTCATCAAATTTCTTCTAAACTTCTTTCCATCAAGATGTTTAACTAAATTTAAGTATTTCCAAATTATTTGTAAATAACATTTACAAAATGTATATCACAATTTATTGTCACTTTTGTAAAAAAATTCTCAAATAATTTTTAACAACAATTTTTTAAATGATTTTCTAACAACACTTTATTTTTTTAAATTAAATCAGTCTTAATAAATAGTGCAGTTTAGATAACATAAAAGCCATCGAGCGGGTATTTGTGTCATTTATTAAATTTCATTTTTCACTCTCAATAATTTGTTTTCAATTACTTATTTACGTTCATCGTTTATTTTATTTACGCACCTTTCACTTTAATAAAAATCTAAACAATGATTTGGGTTAATAATCAATGGTAATATTAATTTCAAATATGATTTTTTTTTAGTTTTTGATAAAGCGTCTGCTAAATGTTATTAAGAAACTCAAAAACCTGATTAAATTAACTCAAAAAGTAAATCCAGCATAAATTAAACTTAAAGCTGTGACTGAAACTCTAACTGAAATGGTAGCTTAAAAACAAGAATATCAATCGAATATTAACTGAAAACTACTTTGCATTCTGCATAACAGATTAAACGGACCGTAAATCTGAAATAAAGAAGGTTTCAAATATGTATTGATACTTTTGGTACTAAGTGTTGTAATAGACAAAAAAAGTTGCTCCAAAATATTGAAGAAAAAGTTCAATTAAAATCATGACCGTAAAATGAAAGCTCATCTTTATTCATGCTTGTTTATATATATATATATATATATATATATATATATATATATATATATATATATATATATATATATATATATATATATATATATATATATATATATATATATATATATACTTATATACACGTATATATATGGATATAATATACTTATTAGGGTAACTCCGCCTCGCCATATGCGAGCCAGTCCCAAGTCTGGATAAAGGAGGAGGGACAGTTAAAAGGATCGAACTTTGATCCACGACAGGAAGTACTTATGTGCTTCCTATATACAGCCAATTCAGTCTTAAAACACTTGGTGTAAAGGACTATAAACTATCATAAAAAAAAAATTATTAGTGATTTTATCGTTTGAAAAAGAGTTAAGTGGAAATTAAATTTTACAGTAATACATACATACAGTAGTACATTCTTTCCATGAATTAAATGTTATAAAGTTAAATTATGAGTTATTTCTTATATCACCAAGTATCATTCACATTAAAACACCTGGTGTAAAGGACTATAAACTATTATAAAAAAAAAAAAAAAAAAAAAAAAATGTGTGTATGTATGTATGTATGTATGTATGTATGTATGTAGGTGTGTGTATGTATGTATGTATGTATGTATGTATGTATGTATGTATGTATGTATGTATGTATGTAGGTGTGTGTATGTATGTATGTATGTATGTATGTATGTATGTATGTATGTGTGTATGTATGTATGTATGTATGTATGTATGTATGTATGTATGTATGTATGTATGTATGTATGTATGTATGTATGTATGTATGTATGTATGTATGTATGTATGTATGTATGTATGTATGTATGTATGTATGTATGTATGTATGTATGTATGTATGTATGTATGTATGTATGTATGTATGTATGTATGTATGTATGTATGTATGTATGTATGTATGTATGTATGTATGTATGTATGTATGTATGTATGTATGTATGTATGTATGTATGTATGTTTGGACGCTGTAGTGACTGTCTTAGTCTTAGTCATGGACTCCTTAATGAACCGATAAGAATTAATGTTGGAGTGTCTTCATTAATTCATATCTTTGAAAGAAAACAACTTCTGAAATGAGCTAACACCCTATTATATTTGGATTGGCATGGTTCCATTTCTCATTATGAACTTCACGCAGAAAGGAGTGAAATGATGAAAAGTAATACTAACTTGTCACTTTTATTTCGGCTGTGTATCGTGCGCTTATACTAAATATTATTTCTTCGTTTACTAACTGTTGTTTTAATTCTCATAGCTTCATTTAGTGACTCTCAGCTAAACGGACGCAAGTTGCACTACGAAGGATTCATAGATGTTAAACATCGGGCCAACGAAACAAAAACTACTTGGCGATGCGAGCGTTTCAAGACAGATCCACACTGTCATGGTCGACTCATTTGTTCTGAAGACATCTACACTTTAACAAAGGAACACAATCATATGCCTTCTCGTGCCGCTTCTCAAGCAGCTATCGTCATTTCTAACATCAAACGGGCTGCATTGATCTCACATGATGCGCCTCGAACTATCGTCAACGAATGTCTTGCAGGAGTTTCAGATACTGCTATTGTTGCTATGCCAAAGATTGTCTCCCTTGAAAAAAGTGTTAGCAGAAAGCGAAAACTTGCCAACCAGCCAGCTCATATTCCACACGGCCGAGCTTCAATCGTTATACCGGCGGATCTTTGCACTACGCGTACAGCCAATCCAGAAGAATTTGTTATTGCTGACACCAGAGCTGATGATCCTCTTCGTATCATCGTACTGGGAAGCCAAACCGACCTACAAAGGCTTTCTCAGTGCAGGACATGGCTGGCCGATGGAACATTCGATGCGGCTCCGGAGATGTTCTTTCAACTATGGATTATTCACGGTCTTTTTAATAATAAAGTACTACCTTTTGTCTATTGTTTGCTTCCGAACAAAACCCAGATCACGTATTCTCGAGCTTTTACTTTTCTTTTGAACTCTGGTGGTATCGAAACGCTTCCGACCGATATCATCATCGACTTTGAAAAAAACAGAGGAGAACACTTTTCGAGAATAGGTCCCTGGTGTTGCTATCCATGGCTGTTTTTTTTTCATTTCACTGAGTCCGTCCGGCGCAAACTCCAAGATCTTGGCATGCACACGTGATACGGAATGTATGAAGAATACAACAGTGCGATAAAAAAGTTTGTTGCACTTATAGAAATATTTTTTGATTGATTGATTGATTTTATTCTGTTCTCCAGCCGATGTTCAACCTCGATACAACACTTTTGCCGACGATCTATTAATTAACTTTGGTGATAATGACGCCCATCAAAATTGTCTTCAGTATTTCGAGAACACATGGGTTGGTAGACCTCGCCGAAATCCTCTCTATCATATCGAGATGTGGAATTGTAAGTTAATTACAGAGCGTGATCTTCCGAGGACAAACAACAGCGTCGAAAGTTTTCACCGAGTTTTTCAAACTGCTCTCGGCTTTTATCATCCCCATGTGTTTAAATTACTTGATGCGATTTTGAATGAACAAGTCAGAGTTAATGCTGTTTATCAAAAAATAAATGCAGAAGAGGACATTCCACTCTATTCTAGGATACAGTATTTGCAAGCAAATCAACGACTGCTTAGGATTATCGACAACTATGACCAACGAACCCTGGAGCATGTGCCCACAACATTTATCGCTGATTAACATTTTTTATCATTTTTTCGTTTAAAATTAAAAGATGATAGTTTTGTTTTTAAATAAAAAAAACTTTTTGAAGTTGTATTTTTTTTAAATTCCTTCCTCTATGTATTTTTGTTTTAAAATCAAAAAAATTTGAAGTTTGTTTTGTTTATCAATGACTTTGATTAAAAGTGACAATAAATATTAGACACTGCTTAATTGGTTCCAAGTTAAAACAGAACATGATAAAGCAGAACAGTGAAGAAACAAAACATTAATTAATCAAAACAGTGATAAAACATCGCAACATCGTGCATATTTTTTTCCAACTTTTTTGTGATCAAATTGTTCCAGGTTAAAATGTCCGAAGATATTTTAACTTTTTCTCATATAATTGAAATTTTATTTGATAATGTAGTTTATAATATTATTTTTAGATTTTTAAACGTCTTTTCGTCTGGGTATAACTTGCTCAGCAAAGAAGCCGTAGAAATAAATAGATATTTTACATGTGCACATTTTTCTATGAGTGGCCTCGAAATCAATTACATATGGGGTCAGTTGTCTAGGGGATCAGTTGTCCATGGGATCAGTTGTACTGGAATCAGTCGTCCTGGGATCAGTTGTCCTGGGATCAGTTGTACTGGGATCAGTTGTACTGGGATCAGTTGTACTGGGATCAGTTGTACTGGGATCAGTTGTCCTGGGATCAGTTGTACTGGGATCAGTTGTACTGGGATCAGTTGTACTGGGATCAGTTGTCCTGGGATCACTTGTACTGGGATCAGTTGTCCTGGGATCAGTTGTACTGGGATCAGTTGTACTGGGATCAGTTGTACTGGGATCAGTTGTACTGGGATCAGTTGTACTGGGATCAGTTGTCCTGGGATCAGTAGTACTGGGATCAGTTGTACTGGTATCAGTTGTACTGGGATCAGTTGTACTGGGATCAGTTGTACTGGGATCAGTTGTACTGGGATCAGTTGTACTGGGATCAGTTGTACTGGAATCAGTTGTACTGGGATCAGTTGTACTGGGATCAGTTGTACTGGGATCAGTTGTACTGGGATCAGTTGTACTGGGATCAGTTGTCCTGGGATCAGTTGTACTGGGATCAGTTGTACTGGTATCAGTTGTACTGGGATCAGTTGTACTGGGATCAGTTGTACTGGGATCTATTGTACTGGGATCAGTTGTACTGGGATCAGTTGTACTGGGATCAGTTGTACTGGGATCAGTTGTACTGGGATCAGTTGTACTGGGATCAGTTGTACTGGGATCAGTTGTACTGGGATCACTTGTACTGGGATCAGTTGTACTGAGATCAGTTGTACAGGGATCAGTTGTACTGGGATCAGTTGTACTGGGATCAGTTGTACTGGGATCAGTTGTCCTGGGATCAGTTGTACTGGGATCAGTTGTACTGGGATCAGTAGGCACTAACCCATTGGTACCAACCGCTAGAAAAAACATTTTTATCAAAACCAGTGATATTTTTGTTAACGAAAACTGAATAAAAACGAATTTTTTTATTTTTTTCGTTAATAATAACGAAAAAAGAACTATAATTATTTGAAAAATGTAAATAGAATAAAAACTTTATTTAAATGGAACAAACTGAATAATAATAATAACGAAAATTAATTTCTGAACGATAATAAAATAATAATAAAATTTAAATAATGCAAACTGAATAAAAATAAAAAATAAAAATTAATTTTTGAACGAAAATTATTGAAAGTTGTGTACATAGATATTGGCATAGATAACCAATATTCTATGGTTGTGTAATTTTTGAAATGCACATCCATATCTTTCTTGTTATCATAAACGCTGTAATTATTCATCATCATCATCATGATCATTTATTTTTGAAACGTCCCTATTCCACGCTATTCTAGCGTTGGACGTTTTTCCATATCAGGCCCCATATCATTGAAAATAATTATGAATTCTCTTGCAAAAATGCTTGCTGGGCGAAAAAAGAAAGTTCCTTGCAGGAGTTTTTTGTTTACGATTCCAGCACCAACAAATCTAAATGGGTCGCTGCTATTGCCCCAGCGGTTCGCCGTGGTTGCAATAGATAAAATTGCTACTATATCGGCAGTCACGCCGTATGTCTACCTAAAATTAAACCCTAACCCTTTAGAAAATATGTACATCTTTATTAATTAATCGAAAGATCAATTGGTTTGGAAAAACCGCCTAGACAACAGCACTTTTACCGTTTATTGCCCTGGCCTCGGTAATAGTTATAACGTTTGAATGTAAGGCAATGGATTTTCAAAATAAAAAATCTTCCTGTGTTACACAATTACTATTTTTCCATATATACACTGCATGAAATTGGATATAGTAAAAAAAATATTTAGAGCATGAACTAAAATTGAACAAAAATCAAATAAAAACAAAATTTTTTTTATCTGAATAAAATTAAAATAAAAACGAAAATTATTTCAAGAACTGTAATAAAATAAAAACTAAATTTAATTTTGTAGAGCTGAATAATAATAAAAACTAAAATTACTTGATGAATTAAAATAAAATAATAATAATAAATAAAATTCAAGAATAAAATTAAAGTAAGAACTAAAATTATTTACTGAACTAAAATAACACTGATTAAAACACATTTTAAAGTTATTTGTTTCAGTAACCAGAACACATAAAGTTATTAAAAAACTGCTATCTTACTTTTAGTTATACCGACATTTGATTGCCTGATAACCTAGAAAAGCATTTATGTTAACAATCGACTTATAAATTGATTTATTGTAAAATTTTTACAAACCTCATAACCGTGGCATGATTCATTGTAAATAATTTTGTACGGATACAAATTGAAGAGCTGACATATCTTCGTGTTTGTCCAATAATTAAAAGAAACACATGAGTCGTCCGCCACACATTGCAAACCACATAATTTATTCCCAGACAGAGGAATACTCTTGTTGGGTACATCTGATGCACATCCTGGACTCATTTCACATGTTTTAAACTTACCAAATATTTTATTTCTGAACTGACAATTCGAGTTGGTCCACCATGTGCCGAATAGACAAATCCATTGCACTACATTAACTGACCACATTAGTAGTTAGTAAAACAATACAGTGCGTAGAACTCTAGTCTTCTGGTCTGCAGACTGAATTTGCAAAAAAGAAAAACCAAAGCAGAAAAATGTCTCAAATTTAATTTATAGAAAAAGATCACTGATCAATGTGAGATTTTTGTTGTTGCTATTATACAATTGCGCTTAGTGGTGCTTAAGAGAATATCAGTTTAAAAAAGTTATTTTCATGAAAGCCATCAAAAAAGTAATTAATTTCTATGATTGATTGATAAAAACAAGTTTGGACAAACAAGTAACAATTCAAAGTTTTTGGAACTAAAAAATGACATCTCAAAAAGTGATTTGAAATAGCGCATCCAAAAGTGACAACCTAAATCGATGCTCAATCTGTCATTTTGCTGAATTGTTTTCTTCAGTTTTGAGCTGTCATTTTTTTAAGACAATATTTATTTATTTTTATAAGCAGAGGTGGACAGTATTTCAAATAAAAATATTCAAAATACGCATTTTCCAAATTAAAAACGTATTTTATTTGGTATCAAAATAACGGTAAATATGATTTTGGATTTTGGAATTTAAATACTTTTTTCAGATTATTTGCATTTACAAAAAATCGCAATATGTTTCTCAAAATACGTTTGTGTTTAAATTTTGCAAAATGAAACTCTTTGCATTGAATCTTGTTTCATTTAGTCACTTTTTCAAATTCGGTCTCGTTCTTTAGGTACGTTTCCTGTTTTGAATTTGGTGGTTTTTTTTATAACCGGAACAGTTAAAAATAAGTTTGCTGAGATGCATGAAGCCAATTGCAGATCCTAGATCACTTGTAAATTTCAAAAAGCAAGGCGCAGCTTCGTCGATTTTCTTAGCTTCATTTTTTATATTTTGACCGCATGTTGGAAACCGGAACCTAGAGTTTTGAAAGTTTTAAACTCAAACCCGAAATGTTCTAAACTTCATACATTTATTAAATTAAAGTATTAAAAACCATTTTTAGGCAAGCTGCTTTTATGAATAACGTTTTCTTGTAGTCTGGTTTAATATGTTAGTATCAGTATCACCTCTAAATAGTTGCTTGGATAAAACGCCGGTTGATGGGACAACTAAATAATTTTGTACGGATAGAAATTGAAGAGCTGACATATTTTCATGTTTGTCCAATAATTAAAAGAAACACATGAGTTGTCCGCCACACATAGGAAGAGACATAAAATACTTTCAGACAAAGTAACAGTTATGTCGGCATTATCTATAGCACAGCCTGGACTCATTTCACATGTTATAAACTTCTCAAATAATTTATTCCTAGACTGACAACTCAAATTAGCAAACCATATGCCAAACAGAAATAACCATTGCCTTACATGGACTGACCACATTATTAGTTAGTTAAACAGTTAATAAACAACAATTAAAAATTTAAATAACTATTTGGACTGTTTATTCAAAGTTTTTAGTTTTATATCAATTTATAATTTATTATTATATTTTTAAATTTAAGATCGGCAAAACAAAATTACTGTTAAAGCAGAAAACGTTTTCGAGTTTCATTATTTTGTCCTGAAAATTCTTTTTTATTCATAACCTCTGAGATATTAAATCTCAGAATCTTGATTTGTGTTGTAATGTTAATAAAAAATTTTTCTATGTTTCTAAAGATAAAAAAACATCAACAGACATAGTTTTTTTTATGTTTGCAGTATGTTATATGTAGATATGTATGTATGTATGTATGTATGTATGTATGTATGTATGTATGTATGTATGTATGTATGTATGTATGTATGTATGTATGTATGTATGTATGTATGTATGTATGTATGTATGTATGTATGTATGTATGTATGTATGTATGTATGTATGTATGTATGTATGTATGTATGTATGTATGTATGTATGTATGTATGTATGTATGTATGTATGTATGTATGTATGTATGTATGTATGTATGTATGTATGTATGTATGTATGTATGTATGTATGTATGTATGTATGTATGTATGTATGTATGTATGTATGTATGTATGTATGTATGTATGTATGTATGTATGTATGTATGTATGTATGTATGTATGTATGTATGTATGTATGTATGTATGTATGTATGTATGTATGTATGTATGTATGTATGTATGTATGTATGTATGTATGTATGTATGTATGTATGTATGTATGTATGTATGTATGTATGTATGTATGTATGTATGTATGTATGTATGTATGTATGTATGTATGTATGTATGTATGTATGTATGTATGTATATATGTATGTATGTATGTAGGTATCACGCATGGTACCAAACAGGGATGTGTCCTCGCACCGCAGCTCTTTGGTATCTTCTACTCTATCATGCTTCTGGTGGCTTTTAAGGATTGCAACATAGGTTAATTAACCCCACTACTTGTATTATAAAAGTTTTACTAGGCAAACGTCTACGTTGTTATAACATATATTTTTCAAATTTAAATATAATTAAAAGATTATTTTGGAAAATTTTTCAAAACGCACTTTAGCGTAAGTGTTTGCTTTCGCTTTCAGTCGATGTGTGCGCGTTTAGCGAAATTGATTTTTTGCTAGATATTTTGTATTCCGAGATAAAATAAGTAAAACAAATGACATTAATTAATCATGCCAACTTCTCGTTTTCATTTACTGTTTTGTTGTATAATTTTCAAATGGTAATATTCACCATGATTATATAAAAATATAAACAATTAAGAGTATTTTAAAAACTTTTTAAAACGCATGCAAAACCGATCGATAACGTAGATTCGAGGAAGAGTAAAAATTAACCATTAACCAAGTATTTGAATAGTCATTGTAGATTTCAGACAGATATGTGTGAGTGCTTTTGCTCTCAGTCTCAGTGTAGCAAAGATGATTTTTTCTGGTTAATTGTTATGCAGAGATACAAGAAGTAAAACAATTGACATCAATTAATCATAGAAACTCCTCGTTTTCATTTACTGTTTCGTTGTATGATTTTCAAGTTATACAATTTTTTGAAAGATGGTAGCAATCCTAGCTATTTTTGTGTTTTTATTAAATTCTACAACTTTTTTTAATAAGCATCCACCGCAAAGTTAAAAATGATGCTTGATAGCTTCCAGATGCTAAACTCAAATTGTTTGAATTTTTAAGATTTGCAGTTAAAGTTAATGTAATAAATTTAAAAACAAATTAATCACTATAAACTTTGATTAATGACGAAATCCATTGTTTGTTTTTAAAACTATTCAGTGTTTTTCTAGATGTAACGTGAGTCCCTTTTGACAATAAATACCTAAATGTCCAATACCAGAGCAAACTGCGGTAAATTTTACTTACTGAATTGGAGTGGAACTTGTCTTGGTAATATGCGAACATGCCCAACGACAAATAATTTTATTCAGATTCACCATAAACCATTTTGGTCATCCATCTATCTAGATTATTTGTACGACTGCATTGAAATTGATTAATCGCTCGACCTACAAGCCTACGACAGCAAACCAGAAACTTAAGAGTGCGAAGTCGTACTTTGACATGTACTTTGATGTTCAGCTGGTACACAACTGCTATAAAGACATTCATTAATTATCAACTTTTTTTACAAGACGGTTAGAATCCATCCGGCTTCACCAGCGTCCACGGGGTGTGTGGGTGGGTAAGTGCTTAAACATGGCTGAGTCTCAGGGGCGCAACCAAAATTTTTGGGGGGGGAGCCGGGGGGAAAAACAGTTAAGTAAGGAGTTTTCTGAAAAGTTTACAAACCACAAAAATCAAGGCTAAAAGACAGTTTAAGCAACAATTAGTAATATCAAACTATAAGACATTTAATTTGAACCAATTTATTACAATAACCAATTCAGTCACCTTTTTTGCAAAAAAAATGTCAATGACGGCTTCTTCATTAATGGGAAGGTCGCGATTGATCGTCATCTGGGCAAACCCATTCAGCCTTGCCTGGTCCATTGTGGTGCGTAGATATGATTTAAGTCTGTGCATAGTTGAGAAGGATTTCTCGACTGTCGCGGAAGAGAGGGGCAACGTGATGAAGAGTTTCAGCAGCGTATTTATCTGGGGGTTAACGGATTCTCCCGGCCCCCTGACTGCGCCCCTGCTGAGTCTGTTTGTTATGTAAAATGGGACCATAAGTGAGTAAAAGTAACTTGTAAATAATTAATTGTCAACAAAGTTTTAGCGTAGGCACTTGTTGTTTTATCTACAATTTTCTATCCAACTGCAGAAAATTGGATAGAAATTTTATATTTCATAACTTCATCAGAAAATTGATTTTCGTAGATGTAAAACCATAAATAAAGATCTAGACAGCCAAAGAGAATTATAATTTGGTTAAAAAAAACTTGACGTGACTACAGAAAACAAAAATCAAATCCCATTGGTTGCTGTGAGTTTAGATCTTTAAAGGTTTTAACAGTAACAGCTTAAAGTTAGCAGCACTTCAAACCTCTACAAGAGCTGGCGACGCTGGTCAGATTTGAACAGCTGATCGTTAGACCTAGAAGCAGTTTGCCCTGCCACTATACTACCCTAAATCGAAAGCCAACTTTAACAGTAACCCTAGGATTAGCGCACCCTTGGTGGTCGAGATGCTTAGTCAAACCCATACAAACTTTCTTCCCGTGAGGACTACTTCAATGCCGAATTTTGCTTAGAACGTTCTTGTGTAGAAACGTTAAATGGTATTACTTTGATTAGTGTCAAATTGAAAAAAATTATTTTCTTAATCACGTAGCACATTTGTAAAAATATTGTAAATGTTTTGTATTTACAAATATTTAAGAAGCTCAAAACATAACCAATTAGCTTTAAGTAGAAAAAAAGTAATAACCGAAGTCTGGTTTGATTTAGTGCAATATTTAAAGTTGATCAGTCTAAAACTGATTAGCGGACTGCACATAGCTGTAGAGCAAGACAGTTAATAAATATGAAAAAGAAAAACTACACAATAGAAGAATTTAGTAGCTAACTGCATTTGAAAACTATAATAGTATTGTACAACATTTTGCCGGCCGTTTATAGCGTAATGTTTCAGCAAGATAATATGAATGTTTTTATAAACTGAATTACAGCTTTTAATTTTAAGGGAAAAAACAAAACTAATTAAAACAATACAAAAAATACAAACTATAATGTCAAATTATAAAACATTCTACAAATATCTATCAGAGACATCCTAAAACTAAAGTTTGTTTTAATAAATTCAAGTTGATTCAAAAACTTGAATTTCACATAAGCTCAAACATCCACCGTTAATGGACCCCGTAATAGCTTGCTGGACGATGACGTACATTCCAGGAGGAGTAGAAATAGAGCAATCTACTCTGAACCAGGTAGTACTAGGCGGGTAGGCATTGTAGATTCCACACAGAGGGTAAGTGTTTCTTACTGGTGCTTGGACCATCCATGAAGTGTTTGTGATGCCAATGTTCAAGTTATAATATCGGATTGCTGTTTTTTTATTGTTTAAATCGATTATAAATGATTTTTCACAAAAAGTATACCAGTATGTTAATGATCATCAACTTTAGGTATTTATAAAACTTATTTTAAAATTTAAAATGAGCTATTTAATGTTTTTATAGAATTAAAAAAAAAATCACAATTTATATTGTTTTAAAATTATATTATTCATAGAATCATTGCAGTAGATTTGACTCACTGTATGGTGATGGAGCTTCTCTTGTTAATATACGAACATAACCAACGTCAACAACTCTATTCAAATTCACCATGAACCAATTTGGTCCTGTATCTGGATCTCTTGTATGACTGCACTGAGTTTGGCCAACTGATGTACCATGCAAGCCATCAACAGCAAGCCAAGAATTTAACAAGTGTCCGGATATTAAGTCAGTTGAGCTTTGGCATGTTTTTTGATAGAGAGCTAAATTGGTACCAACTGCTATAAGAACAAAATTTATCATAAAATTATTTGCTTATTTTTGTTTCTATCGACATATATATATATTTTCGAGTTTTATATAAAGCTTTTGGCAAATATCAACTTACTTTTGTTTGCACAGGCATCAAGTTGCTTGATAACCTGAAAAAGCATTTCTGTTAACAATGAATTTTTAAGTTAATTTATCGTCAATCTTTACAAACCTCATAACCGTAGCAAGATTCGTTGTAAATAATTTTGTACGGATAGAAATTGAAGAGCTGACATATCTTCGTGTTTGTCCAATAATTAAAAGAAACACATGAGTCGTCCGCCACACATTCGAAGACACATAAAATACTTTCAGACAAAGTAACACCTATGTTGAAATCATCCAACGCACAACGTGGACTCATTTCATTTGTTTTAAACTTCTCAAAAATTTTACTTCTGAACTGACAATTCAAGTTGGTCAACCATGTTATAAACAAGAAATATATTTTAAAAATATAAACTAACCACATTAAATTAATATAAGTATTTAAATAAATACACGTATTTTTGAATATTTTAAATCTCTTAAATTTAAAAATTGCTAGATGGATTTAACTTATGTTTTTATAGTTTTTCCAAACTTACAACTTAGATTGATACGCAAACAGCGTTATAATGTGTTTAGAATCCAATAGGATTTGTTCTAAATTATACTTAAGTACATTAAACAAAAGTACTTCTTGGAAATTTTATATAATAAAACCTTTTTTTTTGTTTTTTCGTAACAAAATGCTGGTGTTTTGTTTTTCTCATTATATATTTTTGTTTTTGTACAGCAATTCAATTAAAAAAACAGAACATCTCCGGAAATCTTGAATAGTACGCCTGCGTTTTTCAGGTTTTACTAATAAGAAGATTTTGGTCACAAAAAAATACATAGAAATGCACAAACAATCCGAAAGTGCTAATTTTTAGAAGAAAATATAATTGAAATGTACAATCACCACCATCATCATTATCAACACAATCACTACCATTATTCATAATCATTATCAACACCACCACACAATAATTACCTCTCTCGGCATAAGGCAGATAACGGCACGTTTTCATTTTCCCATGTAACACAAATTGTACCCAAAAAATTTATCTTCATCTTGTAATTTTACGAAACTAAAACACATTAAGATATAATAATAATAATGATAATAATAGTAATAAGACACTGGTCCTGAGTTTAAATGTTTTACATATGTAAAAGAGTATTGGTTGATAATAGTGTAACACAACAAAAGAAGTATTTTATAGGAAAATAATCAAAGCAGTTTTCACATATTTACCACTTCTAACGTTAATTTTACACCCATGTTATGTTTACAGAATTTCTATAAAGACTAGTTTTGTATATTTTCACTTGCAAAAATGTTTTTTTTTTAGATTAATATTTTAAACACAAAAAACGTAGTTAATTTATGAAATTTAAATATGATATCTTGTTGTGATTTTTAATTTAATAAAAATAAGATTTTTGCGTTCAACATTATTACATGTTTTTGAAAGTAGTTCGTCTCGATTGCACTACTATTTATAGAAAAACTTTGACAGTTATTAAGTAGAAGTTCATAATTTAGATATAACTCTTTCATCAGAATTAAAGCAAATAGGACCATTTTCTTTTTAAGCATTTATCCTAATGGTCTAACAACAATAAACGGAAGTAAATAAATAATTTAATGTTTGTTAACATTTTTATAAAAAATAGAAAAAAAGGTCAAATGAAAAAACTTTATACGTAAATTGTAACTGGCTTTTAAATATAATAAACTGCATTTAAAAGTTCACGACTTTACCGTTTCACCAACGCGCCTATGAACAAACTAGTATCAATATTATTTTTGTCTCATATCTTGTTATAAAATTTTTTTGCACATGTTTTTTATGTACATTTCTTAATCGGAGTTTGTAAGTATTGTTTAGTGAGCCAAATTACACCCATTAGCTTTTTTTACTCTGCTTTTAGCCATGTAGCCAAATTAAGTTTTAATTAGTTTAAGAGCTGAAAATAGCACTAAATAAAATTTATTATTTATAACAATGGCAACTTAAATTCGTTAAAATTTTATCATAAGACACAATTTATTTAAAAACTTAATCAGGTTCCATATAGCAACCTAAAAAAACACTTTAAATAAAAATTTAGATTTGCAGAATCAATTTGCAAGAAGATAGATCAAAAATGCAAACTGCTAATTGACATTTTTTATACAATCATCTACGATCGATGCAGCGGAAGTTATCATGTTAACAAAAATTATGCATTGATGCCTCCCAAGTGCACAATCCAGTGTTCCAAATTTGCATTTAAGTACATGGAACAAAAGATACATACGATACAATAACACAACTTTCAATGTACCTTCTCATTATTATTGTAATAACGTCGAATTTCTGATTTCTAAGAAACAAATCAATAAAAATGAACTTGAAGAAACATTTTGAGAGCTTTTGGATATTTGATATTTAAAATATCTGAAAGGTCTCAATATTCATTTTCAAGTTCAATTTTATCAAGATTATTTAATTTTATAACTTTTACAAATTGACAATTTAGATTAAATAAAAATTGAGTGTGGTCATTTATACCACATGTAAAACGAAAATGTTCAGAAATTTTTTTTAAAAAAGCACTTTTTAAAATTTTTAAAATTATGCAAATCAATTTCTAAATGCTACAATAGTTTTACAATTGTTTATAGTAATAACTTTTGTCAAAATCATGATTACCTAAAAATTCATGTAATTTACACAAGGACCATCTAGTAATATTGTTTTAGCGGGTATTTAAAGTCTATTCTGAAAGTTTCAAAGTTCTAATTAAAAATTGATAAAAAATCAATTCAAAATTTTAATAAGAGAAAAACAGAGAAGTCAAGTTAAATAAAAGTGTGTAAAAATGCGGTTACGTCTCCGGCAGTTACCTGTTGCTATTTCATGTACGAACAAATTTGAGAATTTGAACCTTGTATCATAGAACTCTGCACAGATTAATATTTTAAGGCCCGGTCAGACACGTCGTTCAGTCGACGTACAAACAAACATACAAACATACATACATACACATATACACACATAAACACAATTCATTCATACAGACATACACACATACATACACACATACTCACATACAGACATACACACATACATACACACATACGTACATATGTACATTTTCTTTTGATTGACTGTATAATTTATAACTGACCAAATCAAACTGCAAAAAAGCTTGAAAAATCATATTTAATAATTTTATCATGGTGAACAACACAGTTTTAGCATTTTTTAGCGAAACTATTTAATTTATAACTTGTACTATTGTTATTAAAGATTTTGCCAAGCAAGTATAATGTGCTTCAGCAAAAAGCGGATATCGAATATTTGAGCAGCTACATTTTAAAACTTTTCAAGTTTTTTATAATGCACAAGTAAAATAAACTAAACTAATTAGAAGATGAAAATAAACATAAAAAATGTAACTGACAAACAATGCATAACACAAATCACCATTGGCTAACTAAGAAAGATTAAAATTGCTCTTTTATCATCGTTTGTTAAAAATATCAAGCCAACTCAAAAACTTCAAGTTCACATAGGCTGAGATATCCACCACTGTTAGATCCTGAAGGAGTTTGTTGGACAATGACGTAGATTCCAGGAGGAGTAGAAAGAGCAATTTACTCTGATCCAGGTAGCACCAGCCGGGGAGGTATTGTAAATTCCACACAAAGGGTATTTGTTTCTTGCTGGTGCTTTGACCGTCCATGAAGTGTTTGTGACGCCAATATTCAAATCTAAATATCTAACTCCTGTTTTAAAAAATTACAATTGATTGGCAAATTGTTTAATAAATAAAAAATAATAAACTAATAAATAAATAACCACAAAGTTTGATAAATTAAAAATTTATTGTTTTAAATTACAATGTAAACTAATCAGTTTTTCATTTTTTTAAACTTTTTCTAAAAATTGAAAAAAAAATCTACACTAAATGTAACTTGCCAAGTTGTGATAAAGCGTCTCTTGTCAAAATGCGAACATAATCAACGACAACAATTCTGTTTAAATCTACCATAAACCAATTTGGTCCTCCATCTTAATCATTTGTTTTACTGCATTGGATTAGTTCAACTGATGTGCCGTAGGAGCCGTCGACAGCAAGCCAAGAACTTAAATAAAAAGGCCATAGCAGGAACCCAGTGGAGCTTTGTGCTGTTTTTTTATGGAGAGCTAAATTGGTGCCAACTTCTATAGAAATATTCAATGGTTGCTTATATATTTTTTTTAAATTGGTTTGGTTCAATAATGCAAATAGATACAATTTATATGTTAACTTTCAACTCACTTTTCTGTGTAGCAACATTAACTGGCCTGATAACCTGAAAAACATTTTGGTTAATAAGGAACTGACAAATGCAATTTTTTTATCAATTTTCACAAACCTCATAACCGGGGCAAGATTCGTTGTAAATAAATTTGTACGGATAAAAATTAAAGAGCTGACATATCTTTGTGTTTGTCCAATATTTGAAAGAAACACATGAGTCGTCCGCCAAACATAGCAAACCACAAGAAATACTTCCACGCAAAATTATACTGGTGCTGGGATCATCCAGCGCACATGTTTCGTCTTTTTCAAATATTTTATTCCTGAACTGACAATTTAGGCCGGTAAACCAAGTGCCAAATAGGAGATACAATAACGTCATAATATAAATAAACCCCATCAGCTCAGTATAAACATGCAAAGTAATAAATATATCTGATAAAATTCTAAATGGTTTAAATTTCAAAACTATATATCCAAAATATATATATGCAAAATGATACACGAAAAAACTTTTTCATTAAAAAGTCAGATTGGCACGCAAAATTTACCTTTTGGCAACGGTATTTGTTCCAAATTGCATTTAAGTGGGTTTTACAAAATTTCCTTTAAAAAACATAGTCATATTATTTCAATACAATAGAACTTTTCTTCTTTCTTTCATTCCATATTTTCCGTTTCTATTCAACTCATCATTTGTGGAATACATTCGGTAATTTTTCAATTCTCATAAAGACGGGCAGCCTTTTTAGGCTACGCAAAAATCAATTTATAAAACAGAAAGATTCCAAAATTGCGATTTTCTAAGAATCAGGAATATGAAAATAAAATAATCTTAACAATTTGAATAATTTAGGTTTATTAATTACTAGCTGTTTTAGCCGGCTTTTGCTCGGACTTTTTAAAGATTTTTCTCTTGTTGTTTCTTATTTTTTATTAAATCAATCTCTTTCGTTTTGTATTGACTGCTATATCGTTTTGTATAAATTATAGTTTAAACATGAAAAACAAAACTAAAACATTCGCTACTTATTGCTATAACTCAGTTTGACTAAATGTGAAACAAACAATAAATAATTTTTTTTTAATATGTTTAATGTCAAAATTCTTGAAGGTATGCAAGAACTGTCTGATTGACCAACTTTAGAACATACAACCATGTTTTTTCATGTGAAATATATTCCACGTCTAATTTTAAACTGTCCAGTTCTAAAGATTGGTCTTGTGCTTTGTTGATGGTTGCTGCAAACATCAACTAAATTGTGAACTGCTGCCTCTTAAACTAAAATAGCATGTTTGTTGATTCCTAGGAATGTAAGGGCTTAAGACATCTTCATTAAAGACTTTAAATGTTTCTGGCGGTTTTCCATGTTGAGACAGTTTATTTTTCTGGCCTTGCCAACATGCTGGCTTAAGTTGGGCTGTAGCGGGATGCAAAAAATGTTAATCACGAGAATGCTGAGCATGAAATTGTTGTCGACGTTCATCTGTTCTTTCTCGTTGACACTTTTTGCTTTCTTCGCTTGTTCAGTTATATCTGAATTTTTTCATTTTCAATTGCGATTCTTCAATTCATTGGCTCTGCTCTGCAAATGTCATATTCTGCCAGGCATTATTTTGTATAACTAAGCAGAAAAAAATAATGAATTTATTAGTTTATGCTGCAATAATGTTGTTAAAAATCACTAATATATTTCTAGAGGTAATTTTTAATTTACTCTATCGGGGTTACCCGGCGTTGTCCGGGATTTTTAGCAGGGGAATCGTTTCGGCAGAGGAGTCATTTCGGCAAAACCTTTGGGGGGATAAATGTTTTTTTTTTTTATAAAATCCTTGACATTCTAAAATTGTGTGCAGTTCCACCCATTTGCCTTATGTATATATAATAGCGGGGTTACCTGGCGTTTAGGTTTTTTATTGTTTTTCTCTCTTGCACATTTCGGCAAAACCTTTGGGCGGGATTAATGTTTTTTTTATAAAATCCTTGACATTCTAAAATTGTGTGCATTTCCACCCAACGGAAACCCTTTCCCGCTCCCTCTCTCTCCTGCTCCTTCTTGCTCTCCCGTTTCCTTTTTCTTTCCCATCTGCTCTTCCGCTCCCGGTTGCCTTTCCGTTCTTACTTGCTTTTCCGTTTCCGCGCATTCTCCAGTTTTTGCTCCGGCTCGCTCTCCCTTTTTCTCTCAATTTGTGACCCATCTACATTTTTTTTTCATAAAAACCTTCCTCTATTTTTTTCAATGATGGTATTAAATTCATCAGATGAATGGTGTAGCAATGCATAAAAGACACAAACACACACAGAGACATTCATTTTTAAATATATCGATATATCTATACAAAATGAAAGACCAATGATTTAATTGTTAATTATTTCTGGAGTTCGACATGGCTATTATAATTTTTTTGCTAAACCTAAAATAAATAGCAGATTTGTTGAAATTGCTTAAAACTTTTTCAAAACTTTGTAACGCAAGTTACATTTTATGTTTTCAACCCTCTGTGGTCGCACACAGGCACTCTTGATCACGGATAAGTTTTTTGGTTATGAAAAGTAAAAGATGTTTTTTTTAAACCTGATCTACTTTTAAAAACCTCTTGCTGCCAAACTGTGTTCAAATTGTGTAGCGGTCCGGATTTGTATAAAAGTAAAACAGACAAACAAAAAGACATTCAGTCATTTTTATCTTAAGAAATTGACTCTCAAAGTTGTAGTACGTACCATAATTATACGTTTAGTCAATCAAGTAAATCATTGTTTGGTCAGGATTCACCATAAAAATATCATTTGTGTGCATTAATAACTGTAAAAACAGCAAAATGAAGTATGATAACATAATCTAAATACGCCTGCAAATTATAACTCGAAAACAATATCGAAAAATTTAAGTAATAGCTAATTAAAAAAACATAAACATTTTTTGTTGTCATTGTCCGCCATATAAAATCAAACAAGTTCAAAAACTTGAAGTTCGCACAGGCATAGATATCCACCATCATTGGACCCAGATGGAGTTTGCTGGACGATGACGTACATTCCAGGAGGAGTAGAAATAGAGCAATTCACTCTGAACCAATCAGCACTTTTTGGGTATTTGTTGTAGATTCCACACAAAGGGTAAGTGTTTCTTACTGGTGCTTGGACTGCCCATGAAGTATTTGTGACGCCAATCGTCAAATTGAAGTATCTGATAGCTGTTTTTGTTTTCAAATTTAAAATCAATTGAACATTAATTGAAGTGTTTGTGATGCCAATGTTTAAATTGAAGTATCTGATAGCTGTTTTTAGAATTTACAAATAGTTGAGTAATCAATTCAGAATAGGACTAGGCCAACTGGCCACTTATGAATTGCCAAGTAGGCAAAAGCGCTTGGTAGGCCAAATGGCTTGGTAATTCAAATTTTTTAAAGTAAAACCAATTTCTAATTCAATTTTCCCAGTCATCAGCTATTTTGACAAACTTAACCCTTTCTTGGTTATCGATTTTTCTTTCAAAGAAAAGTCGAAGATTAGGTTTTATTGCCTCTTTGTTTCCGTAGGCCAGGCCAAAATTGAAAGATACATTATTGTGCATCGGAGATTTTTAAAAACGTTGTTTTTGTAGTAAATTGATGTGATGAATAGGAAATATGAAATAAAAGAATACGGAAAACATGAAAGAAAGGGAAACATGTTTTTACGTAGAAATCACAAGTCGGTTTCTCAAAAATACGTTTGTTAGATATTTTTACTGAAATGCAAGTAAAAAATATATCGATTGGAAACTGAACACAATATAATGCCTTCTGAGATAAGATAACTTCTGCGTGTCAATCTAAATTGAAGTTCTTGCAAAAAAAATAAATTAAATTTTTGTTTGTTATTTTGCGTGTAAACATTTGAAATTACTAACGCAAATATTAATTTGTTTACATAGTTATAATTGAGTTATAAAGTTTGACAATGTTTAACGTGGCGGTAATTGTTAGACTTCTAAGCCACAAACTACTTCACCAACTTTTACTTACTCGTGGGCCCATTTTTACAAAACAACCAGAGGCAGCCATTTATAGGCCTACCCTTGCAGACGCTGGCGACGCCGGCGGGATTCGAACCGCCGACTCTTAGGTCCACCGCTATACCACCAGCGCCTGACCAATACCACCAGTGCCGTCCATGGTTATTGCGGTCAGTTTTTGTTTTGAAGTTGTATTTCATGTTTGGCATGTCAGTTCATGTCAGTTCAGAATTGAAGTATTCTAAAATTTTAAGACATGTGAAATGAGTCCAGGTTGTGCTTTAGATGATCCCAAAAAAGTATTCCTTTGTCTGGAAATATTTCATTTGGTTTGCTATGTGTGGCGGCAACTCATGTGTTTTTTTTTAATTATTGGACAAACACGAAGATATGTCAGCTCTTCAATTTTTATCCGTACAAATATATTTAAAACAAATCTTGCCACAGTTATGAGATTTGTGAAAATTTACAACAAATTAATTATAATTTAAAACAAAAGAACTTTTCTAGGTTATCAGGCCATGAAATGTAAGATAGTCGTTTTCTAGTAGTTTTTGTGCTCTGGTTACTAAAACAAATAACTCCAAAATGTGTATTTATTGAAAAAGATTTTTTCTAGCGGTTGGTACCAATTTATCTGAACATCAGAATACCGGGATAGGAGTTTGTTTTTCTAAAGAAATCGATGACTGGGTGACGGTAAATCTTACATCGTTTTTACTTTTTAAAAGATTGGTCTAAAAAACAATATATTCTACCAAGCGCTTTGGTTTAACTAGCGATTGCCAGTTAGCTAGGTAGCCCAGTCGGGGCCGCATATTTCTAAATGGTAGTATGCGGAAATACTGAGAGGTCGATTAGCAGCCTAAGAGGGGCGTGGCTGAACGCTTTGCTTTAAATATTTATGATTGCTATTCTCAATGTGGCACTAAAAAGCTATAGAACAGAGAGACGAGCTGATGTTTATATATGTTATTATATATAAAACCAGCTATACTAAATCAGCTACATATAATATGGTCGCTTTTTCTTTTATGTGGTTTCAACTTAAGTTTCAATGTTTTTCCTCAGTCAATAGCCGTATTAATTTGTTAAGTGAAGTCAATTCAGCTTAGCTCTTATTCAATGTCTCTGTCTAAACTATACTTATAATTATTTCCGATTTTTAACTCAACTATTTCAACTTTTATAATATTTAATTTATTGTTTTAACATAGGGTTCAGTAGATGGCTTTATATAGCTAGAAATGGCCATAGTTAATCCTGATTGTTTTATTATTTATCAATTTTTTAACTAATAATTTCTTTGATTACAATTCTCGTAATTTCAAATGGATGAAAAGGGCTTTAAAAAACATTTTTACTGGCGGATAATAATGTTATAAGTAATAATAACATGAATGTGAAGTCAAGGCATTTTACAAATTATAAGTAAGTTTTATTCTAATTTACTCAAACTAACTTTGAACTAACTAAATCAACAATTCATATTATTTGCGACAATTTTTATTAATATCAATAACATATCATTGAAAATGTGGAATTGAGTGCGATTTACGTCTAGCCTTAAAACACGCCCCTCTTAGGTTGCTAGTCGACCTCTCTGTATTGCCGCATACTACCATTTAGAAATATGCGTCCGGGCCTGTGGCGCATTATTTAACGTGCAAAAAATATTACTAAATTTTATTTTAAAAGTCACTCAAAAAATTTTTTACGTTTTAACAATTTAATTTGTTTTTGTCTTTTTTTTGCTATAATCAATAGGATTAAAATTTACTCACCAGGACCAGCTTCTCTTCGTAATATACGAACATAATCAACAGCAACAAATCTATTCAAATTCACCATGAACCAATTTGGTCCTGTATCTGAATCATTTGTATGACTGCACTGAAAATTTTCAACTGATGTTCCATACAAGCCGTCAACAGCAAGCCAAGAATTGAACTTCAATCGAGGAGAACTCTGGCATGTTTTTTTATAGAGAGCTAAATTGATGCCAACTGCTGTTGAAACGGTTATTGATTATTGACAACTTTTTAATTAGTTTCATTTTAATAACACAGATATGAAAATATAAAAAAAAATAAACTGCTAACTTACATTTTCTTGTGCCAACATCAAGTGGTCTTGTAACCTGTAAAAACATATCTATTAACAATGAACTTACAAATTAATTTATCGTCAATTATTACAAACCTCAAAACCGTGACAAGATTCGTTGTAAATAATTTTGTACGGATAGAAATTGAAGAGCTGACATATCTTCGTGTTTGTCCAATAATTAAAAGAAACACATGAGTCGTCCGCCACACATTGCAAACCACATAAAATACTTTCGGACATAGATAGGGTCATGCTGGAATTGTCTAGGGTCACCAGCTTGTAGCGACAGCGATGGTGCTAGGTTAGGTAGGTTGGTAGAAAGCTAGCCTTGATAGTGAAAACTTCACGGTTCGACTCGCATTCGCTGACTAGTAGCCCATGTCAATGGAACACTTAGCGGGTAAAATCGTTTCTCTCCATGAGGCATGTAAAAGAGCAGCTACTCTGCGTTCTATGAATTGCCACATTACATTACATTTATATTTTAAAAATTCTCTTCGAGAAACGCGGTTGAAGATCAATACTGATCACAAACCGCTAATTTTAGCATTAAAATAGCTATTTAAACATCTTAAAAATATTTGATTGATTTAAAATGAACAGAGCACTAATGCAATTTTTATAACATTTTGGTGTTTCTGTTTTCTGACTAGTTATGTTTCTATTGGTTTTAGTATTGAAAAACAGGGTTGAGACAGTACCAGTAATATTTAGCATGTTTTATAAAATTTTGAATTTTTATCGTGATATAAAATAAAAAAGTTAACCGGATTTCCAGCAGAAAATTAAAATATTTTTAGGGGCTTAGTGCTCCCAGCTCACACATCTAAGATAACAAAAAGAATTACAAACGTTCCAGCTGGTGTTCTTTCCATGGTAGAAAACGTGGTTTTTTTTTTTAAATGAGACAAGGTAGATGTACCGAAAACTAGTTTGCTAATTTGGTAATAATTTTAATGATGTCTAATTGAAAAAATATTTAATTTATCTTTAACAGTAACTCACAAAAATACCAACACAAGTTTTCGGTTTTTTTCAATTTATTATAATATTTAAAACTGTGATCAAAATTCAACAATGATTAGCAGATTGCATATATTTTGAATACAAAACAGTTAATAAATAAATAAAAATTAAGCAGTAGCAACATTTAATAGTAAATTAAATTTCAAAGCTATAGTATTGTTATTTAACATTTTTATCTAATTACAGCATTTTTTGTTAAGAAAATAACATACATATTTTAATAAATTATTGTTCAAAGTGTTTTTATATTTCTAGCTCAAAGCGAAATGAACTAAACTAATGAAAAAGCACAAATTGGTTTTAAAGAATTCAAAATCTTTCAAAAACTCGAAGTTTACACAAGCTAAGATATCCAGCTAAACTAGAGCCTGCTGGAGCTTGCTGGCCATATAAAATTAAACAAATTCAAAAACTTGAAGTTCGCACAGGCATAGATATCCACCACTATTAGACCCTGAAGGAGTTTGCTGTACGATGACGTACATTCCAGGAGGAGTAGAAATAGAGCAATTCACTCTGAACCAATCAGCACTCTTTGGGTATTTGTTGTAGATTCCACACAGAGGGTAAGTGTTTCTTATTGGTGCTTGAACCATCCATGAAGTATTTGTGATGCCAATGTTCAATTTATAATATCTGATTCCTGTATTTGTTTTAAATTTTGAAATCAATAATAGAATAGTTTATAACAATATAACATATAAATTATATCATACTTTTTCAATAATCATAAACTTTAATTTTTTTTCATAAAATCTCTTAGCCTTATTCACACACTCATTTGTTCACGAACGCCTAAGTGGATTATCATTAGGGATTGTATCTAAAACAAACACGCACATAAACAAACAAGTGGCATAGCATCTAAAATATTTGATCAATGGCAAGTGGCATATATCTTTCGTTATTTCTTTTATTTATTATTTAAGTTGCTTAAAATGTCTCTTTCTATTGAATTTGCTAAAATATAAATCCATTTTTTTCTCATTTAAAATTTTCAAGTTTATTTGAGAAAATAAACCGTTTGACTTTGCCGGTTTTATCAGGCAAATAGTTATTGTGCATTTTTCTCGGTATCAAGATAGACATGTTGGTTATTGTGAAATTTGGTAAATTAGACGGGGGAAGCGTTGGAAGTAAGTTGAGATTTATAGTGGTGTGTTGTTCTAGTGGTAGACTTGGGTTCTTGATTTCGGAACTTGAGTTGAGCTGCCGGGAATAGAGGTGTGCCCCGACGTCATAACGTCGGCGGCGGTGCGCCGGTCTGTTTTGATCGGCGGCGCGCTGACCAACTTTAACCGGCGGCGACTGCATCTGTCTATTGACGGCAGCGGTGGCGTTCGGTGGCGTTTCAGCTGATTTTTTTTATTAAAAACGATAACGACGTGAAATAAAACAAAAATTTATTTCAACTTTCAGTTTAAAAAAATTAGAGTTGACAATTTAAACTTAATTCATGTAACTTGGTCAAAAAATGTAAATTTTTGTGTACAAAAACAAAACTAACTTATTAACGAATAATGGTGCCATGGCACTGCGGTTGGAATTAATTAACCATTAAAGCCGTTGAAAATATGCGCTACACGGCGTGCACTTGTAGCTAGAATAGCTACAATAATTTTGGCAAGCTCTGAAAGTTCTGAATAAGTTTTATTCTGCGTATTCCGCCAAGCCAGCCGGTCATTTGGAAATACAGTTAAACACCTATACTGCTGAATGATGCGTTCTAATGATATCGTCGCTAAACTTGCACGCTTCATGAGCATGGTACATTTTGTTCGTTTCCTTGGGGTTTTTTCAGCTGTTTCGTCGCGACTAGCTTGATCGTCTTGGCTTTTCTCTAAATCTCCAACGTACTTTTGTACTGCTTGCTTAAACAATTCTAATGCCATCTTGTTTTGGTCTTTAAGATATTTTTAGACAGTGGTCAAAGCACATTAAGATGGGTCAAGCATTGCTGCGATTACATGTAAATATTTTACTGGAAGTCTATGATCTAGAGCCATGCTGGGAACTCAATAAATATTTATACAAAATGTACAATTGTATGGCTTTTTTGCAACAATAATCAAATTTATTCAAGAAAAAATTTTAAGCTTTGCATGTTTCAGTAATAAGGTAATTGCTCCTGTGCATACTTCTATTGGAATGCTGTGTGTGTGCGTTTATGTGTATGGGTGCATGCGTGCAGACTTAAACTCATTGTGTGTGTTAATTTGCAGACATATACCATGGAATTCTATCAACATGATAATTTAATTATTTACATAAATTATAATTATTCATCCTTACATCACTTATATGATTAGACGTTCAAAAAGCATGAGTGATAGCGCCTCTTAAAATCGAAAACCAGTAAACTTTAAAGCGCATAGGTTTTAAAAAATGCAAGAACTAATTAGTGTTTTTTTAGCAACACTACAAATGTATTTTCATTTTCTTTGACAAAATCATTTGCAATAAATTTGACTTACCATAATTTAAAATAGCTTGACTTGTCAATATGTTGATTTGGAGTGATTTTTCTCACAAAAATATTTACAACAAATTTTACTCACCATAATTATCTGCAGCTTTTCTTGTTAATATGCGAACATAACCAACGGAAAAAACTTTATTCAAATCCACCATGAACCAATTTGGTCCTCCATCTGGATCATTTGTAAAGCTGCATTGAAATTGCTCAGCTGATGTACCGTACAAGCCGTCAACAGCAAGCCGAGAGTCAAAATATGGGGAGCTTTGACTACTTTTTTGACAGAGAGCTAAATTTGTACCAACTGCTATAGAAACATTATTTGGTTAAATACACATTTTAAAACTGTTTCAATTTATTAACGCAGACATATAAAATGATTATATAATTATTATCTTACTTTTAGTGATAACCTAAAAAACATATTATAAATTATTAAAATTAATAGTTTAAGATAATACTAGATTGAATTATACTTTTACTAATCTTTAATTTTTACAAACCTCATAACCGTAGCAAAATTCGTTGTAAATAAATTTGCAAGAATAGAAATTGAAGAGCTGACATAACTTCGTGTTTGTCCAATAATTAAAAGAAACACATGAGTCGTCCGCCACACATAGGAAGACACATAAAATATTACCAGACAATGATGCAGTCATGCTGGGATCATCTGAAGCACAACCTGGACTCATACCAAATGGTTTATACTTCTTAAATATTTTATTTCTGAACTGACATTTCATGATGGCCAGCCATGTGCCAAAAATAACAAACCAATGCACTAAATAAAATGACTTCATTTAGTAGTTGGTAAAGCAATAACTATGAGTAAAACAAAGTATTTTGGTTTCTAGTCTCCAGACGTAATCGGCAAAGAAGTTAACTTAAGTGTTAAGGTTTTAAATATCATTTAAAAAATAATTTTTTGCATTAACAGAAAACAGGTTTTTTTTAGGAGGAAGCATACGATGGCGCTGGTTATAAAAGTTTAAAATATCATTTTAAAAATTTTATATTTTCAAATATCATATACAAAATAATATTTTGACTCCACAGAAAGCAGGTATTTTAACAGGAAGCACACAATGGCGCTGGTTGTAAAAGTATTAAATATTTAAAAATATTTTGTTCTTCACAGAAACAGAGTTCGATGAAGGTTTTTTTAGCAGGAATTGCGTTTGGTGGTGCTCAACAGTACACATTTCATAGGAAAGAAAAATTAAAAAAAGGTATTCATGAAAAAGTGATAAAATTCAAAATAGCGACATTTCAAAAAGGTGATTTCAAAGAGCGTATCTGAAAAGTGGCATTTAAAATTGACATTATAAGTCTTTCTCTTGAATTATTTTAATCATTTCAGAGTTAGTATTTTGTTTCTAGATATTGTTTCTGAATAGGCTTACTCATTTCTAAACACATTTGCATGTTTGGTTCGTGGCATGCAGTAGCGAATCGTGGAATTTGGTGAGGGGAGCTGAAAATGTCTATTGATTGGGTGTTATCTATCTATTTATCTGACTGTCCGTCCATCCATCCATCCATCCATCCATCCATCCATCCATCCATCCATCCATCCATCCATCCGTCCATCCATCCATCCATCCATCCATCCATCCATCCATCCATCCATCCATCCATCAATCCATCCATCCATCCATCCATCCATCCATCCATCCATCCATCCATCCATCCATCCATCCATCCATCCATCCATCCATCCATCCATCCATCCATCCATCCATCCATCCATCCATCCATCCATCCATCCATCCATCCATCCATCCATCCGTCCGTCCGTCCGTCCGTCCGTCCGTCCGTCCGTCCGTCCGTCCGTCCGTCCGTCCATCCGTCCGTCCGTCCGTCCGTCCATCCGTCCATCCGTCCATCCGTCCATCCGTCCATCCGTCCATCCGTCCATTCGTCCATCCGTCCGTCCGTCCGTCCGTCCGTCCGTCCATCCATCCATCCATCCATCCATCCAACTGGTTTGTTTTTTAAAAGGTTACAATTTCCTGTGCATCTGGCATTTGCGATGACCGTAAATAAATCACCAGGTAAGTATTTTGAAGTTTCCGGAATTAACTTGGACTTTCCATGTTTCGCACATGGACTATTTATTATATGTTTTCATGAGGAAGACAGTTCTAGAAGAATATCAATTTCAACACTAGAGTCCTCACTTTCCTTTTCTATATCCTTAATTTTTGTTTAATTTTGACCATCTTTGTGTTAGGCCAGAAAAACCAATATCAAATTAGTTAACTGCTGCTAAACAACACAATTTCAGATAATCGATTTAAGGCATACTACAAATGCAGATTTGCAAAAATGCTTATGGCCATGGAGCCAAATTAAGTTTTAATTAGTTTACATATTTTTTTACAATTTTTCTAATGTATTTTGTGTTGTCGAATTATCTTATTTCTTATATGAAATAATGTAAATTAATGTAAGAGTAGAAAATAGCATTAAATAATATTTATTATTCATAACATTGGCATGGCAACTTAAATTCGTTAAATACTTATCATAAGAAAAACTATACTCCAAAACATAATTTGGCCCCACGTAGCAGCCAAAAACCTTTTGGATTTGCAGAATCAATTTGCAAGACGCTAGATCAAAAATGCAAACTGCTAATTGACATTTTTTATACAATCATCTACGATCGATGAAGCGGAAGTTATCATGTTAACAAAAATCATGCTTTGATGCCTCCCAAGTGCACAATCCAGTGTTCCTAATTTACATTAAAGTACATGGAACAAAAGATACATACGATACAATAACACAACTTTCAATGTACCTTCTCATTATTATTGTGGTAACGTCGAGTTTCTGATTTCTAAGAAAAAAAATCAATAAAAATGAACTTGAAGAAACATTTTAAGACCTTTTAGATATTTGATATTTGAAATATTTAAAAGGTCTCAAAATGTTTTTTTAAGTTCAATTTTATTCAATTTTATAACTTTTAAAATCTGAAAATTCAGATTAAATTAAAAATAATGATCATTTATATCACAGGTAAAACAAGAATGTAAAAAACACACATTTTTATTTTTTAAATTATGCAAATCGATTTTTAGAAAAATCGTTTTTGTCGTAGTTATGATTACCTAAAAATTCTTTCAATTTGTGCAATCTAGTAAATAATTTTAAATGCGTTAAAAAAATATTGAAATAATTTGAGAATTTGAACCTTGTATCCTAGAACCCTGTGCAGATTGATATTTTAAGACCCTGTCAGATACGTCGTTAAGTTGACGTACATACATACATACTAGGGTTGTTACAGTTACTGAATCTAAAACTGAAACATTCAGTTAACTGAATCTTTTTAGATTCAGTAACTTCAACTGAAACTGAAACTGAATCTTTTTTAAAAACTGTAACTGAAACTGAATCTATTGAGAAAACTGAATATAACTGAATCTTTTAGAATGAATATTTTTTATCATTTTATTATATTATTTTTATGTTTGCGGTTAAATGTTTTGATTCTATGGCACGGACGATAACTCGGTCGAAGTTAAGAATAGTTCTTTCTTTTTGTTTCGTGTTAGTGTTCTGTTGCTTGCGTTGTTTTTCGAAGATTTTCAAGTTTTTAGAATTACCAGAATGGAAGATACTTGTGTTAGTAATAACATTGTTATGGACAAATCTACCGAGGAAGAAGTATCGTTTATTCAACAAAATGAGTCGGAATCTGCTTTAGGACCTTCAACGAAAAAGCTAGATTCAACAAAACAAGACCTTTAAACTGAATCTTTTTTCAAAACTGTAACAACCCTAATACATACATACATACATACATACATACATACATACATACATACATACATACATACATACATACATACATACATACATACATACATACATACATACATACATACATACATACATACATACATACATACATACATACATACATACATACATACATACATACATACATACATACATACATACATACATACATACATACATACATACATACATACATACATACATACATACATACATACATACATACATACATACATACATACATACATACATACATACATACATACATACATACATACATACATACATACATACATACATACATACATACATACATACATACATACATACATACATACATACATACATACATACATACATACATACATACATACATACATACATACATACATACATACATACATACATATATACATACATACAATAATTTATTAATTATTTTACGTTGTTAAAAAAAGCGATTGATGATTACAAGATAAACAACTGACATAATTCGTGATAACTTTTATGTTTACTTATTTTTTAAATGCTTTTATTTAACTTCACCCATCTCTCTGTTTGTTTGTCTGTGGTGATCAAATCTTAGAGAGCGTAGAAAAAAAGAGGGGAGAGAGAGGAGAGAGCGGATTTTATTCATTTTTCACTTAAACCACTAAAGTCACACCAATTAAACCATATATAAAAACAATTAATTTTTCAAAGTGAATAATCTATATATATATAAAACTCAAATACCACTGACTGACTCATCACGAAATTGCGAAAAACAACTGAACGGATTGTAATGAAATTTGGAACATATTTTTCTCTTGCGTTTTAGGTGCTCACTAAAAAAGGATTTTGAAAAATTCGGCCTGGATCGCCTTATTTCGAAGAATATACAATGCGTAATGAAATGCAGACCGCGGACTTATATTTCAATAAATGTTAACGAAAAATTTATAAATTTTTTGTTATTTTATTTATTAATAATAATTACAACTAAAATTCAACCGAATACGTTATTTACTGAATCTTGGTTATTTATTAAGCCGAATAGTTTCGGATGTTAAGGTGACGATGAAACACGTCGGGGTACGTAATAAAAGCAAAAAATTATTTTTTATTCACTGTATTATTTATAACTGACCAAAACAAACTGCAAAAAACTTGAAAAATAATATTTAATAATTTTCACAGTTTCAACATTTAGTAGCGAGACTATTTAATTTATAACTTGTGTTACTATTATTAAAGATTTTGTCAGGCAGGTATAACGTGCTTAGCAAAAAGCTAAAATCAAAAACTTTATAAGCTACATTTTCAAAATTTTCAAATTTTTTTAAACTACACAAGTAAAATAAACTAAACTAATTAAAAAATGAATGTGACTGACAAACAATCCATAACACAATTTACCATTGTCTAGCTAGGAAAGTTCAAAAATGCTCTTTTATCATCGTTTGTTAAAAATATCAAGCCAATTCAAAAACTTGAAGTTCACATAGGCTAAGATATCCACCATAATTAGGCCCAGAAGGAGTTTGCTGGACAATGACGTAGATTCCAGGAGGAGTAGAAATAGAGCAATTCACTCTGATCCAAGTAGCACTATTTGGGCTGCTATTGTATCTTCCACACAAAAGGTATTTGGTTCTTTCTGGGGCTTTGACAGTCCATGAAATATTTGTGACGCCAATATTCAAATCTAAATATCTAACTCCTGTTTTAAGAAATTACAATTGATTGGCGAATTATTTATTGAATAAATAAAAAAATACGCTAGTGAATAAATAACCACTAATTTTGATAAATTAAAAATTTATTGTTTCAAATTACCATGTAAACTGATCAGTGTTTCATTTTTTTAAATTTTTTTTCCAAAATTTAAAAAACATTTACACTAAATGTAACTTGTCAAATTGTGGTGGAGCTTCTCTTGTTAATATCCTAACATAATCAACAAAAACAACTCTATTCAAATCCACCATGAACCAATTTGGTCCTCCATCTTTATCCTTTGTTTGACTGCATTGACATAGTTCAACTGATGTGCCGTAGGAGCCGTCGACAGCAAGCCAGGAACTTAAATAAAAAGGCCATAGCAGGAACGCAGTGGAGCTTTGTGATGTTTTTTTATAGAGAGCTACATTGGTGCCAACCTCTATAGAAACACTCAATGGTTAGTTATATATTTTTGAAGTTAGTTTTGTTCAATAATGCAGATAGATAAAATTTCTAATTAACTTTCAACTTACTTTTTTGTGTAACAACATTACATTTACTTGCTTGATAACCTTCTTTTGAACTCTGGTGGTATCGACACGCTTCTGACCGATATCATCATCGACTTTGAAAAAAGCAGAGGAGAACACTTTGAGAATACGTCCCTGGTGTTGCTATCCATGGCTGTTTTTTTCATTTCACTGAGTCCGTCCGGCGCAAACTCCAAGATCTTGGCATGCACACGCGATACGGAATGGATGAAGAATACAACAGTGCGATAAAAAAGTTTGTTGCACTTTCATTCTGCTCTCCAGCCGATGTTCAACCTCGATACAACACTCTTGCCGACGATCTATTAATTAACTTTGGTGATAATGACGCCCATCAAAATTTTCTTCAGTATTTCGAAAACACTTGGGTTGGTAGACCTCGCCGAAATCCTCTATATCATATCGAGATGTGGAATTGTAAGTTAATTACGGAGCGTGATCTTCCGAGGACAAACAACAGCGTCGAAAGTTTTCACCGAGTTTTTCAAACTGCTCTCGGCTGTCATCATCCCAATGTGTTTAAATTACTTGATGCGATTTTGAACGAACAAGTCCGAGTTAATGCTGTTTATCAAAAAATAAATGCAGAAAAAGACATTCCACTCTATTCTAAGATACAGTATTTGCAGGCAAATCAACGACTGCTTAGGATTATCGACAACTATGACCAACGAACAGCGGATAATTACCTTGGAGCATTTGCTCACAACATTTATCGCTGATTAACATTTTGTATCGTTTTTTCGTTTAAAATTAAAAGATAATAGTTTTGTTTTTAAATAAAAGAAACTTTTTGAAGTTGTATTTTTTTTAAATTCCTTCTTCTATGTATTTTTGTTTTAAAATAAAAAAATTTTTAAGTTTGTTTTGTTTATCAATGACTTTGATTAAAAGTGACAATAAATATTAGACACTGCTTAATTGGTTCCAAGTTGAAACAGAACATGATAAAGCAGAACAGTGAAGAAACAAAACATTTACTAATCAAAACTGTGCTAAAACATCGCAACATCGTGCATATTTTTTTCCAACTTTTTGTGATCAAATTGTTCCAGGTTAAAATGTCCGGAGATATTTTAACTTTTTGTCATATAATTGAAGTTTTATTTGATAATGTAGTTTATAATATTATTTTTAGATTTTTAAACGTCTTTTCGTCTGGGTATAACTTGCTCAGCAAAGAAGCCGTAGAAATAAATAGATATTTTACATGTGCACATTTTTCTATGAGTGGCCTCGAAATCAATTACATATGGGGTCAGTTGTCTATGGGATCAGTTGTCCATGGGATCAGTTATCCATGGGATCAGTTGTACTGGGATCAGTTGTCCTGGGATCAGTTGTCCTGGGATCAGTTGTACTGGGATCAGTTGAACTGGGATCAGTTGTCCTGGGATCAGTTGTCCTGGGATCAGTTGTACTAGGATCAATTGTCCTGGGATCAGTTGTACTGGGATCAGTTGTCCTGGCATCAGTTGTCCTGGGATCGGTTGTACTGGGATCAGTTGTACTGGGATCAGTTGTCCTGAGATCAGTTGTCCTGGGATCAGTTGTCCTGGGATCAGTTGTCCTGGGATCAGTTGTCCTGGGATCAGTTGTCCTGGGATCAGTTGTACTGGGATCAGTTGTACTGGGATCAGTTGTCGTGGGATAAATTGTCCTGGGATCAGTTGTACTGGGATCAGTTGTCCTGGGATCAGTTGTCCTGGGATCAGTTGTACTGGGATCAGTTGTACTGGGATAAGTTGTACTGAGATCAGTTGTCCTGGGATCAGTTGTACTGGGATCAGTTGTACTGGGATCAGTTGTACTGGGATCAGTTGTACTGGGATCAGTTGTCCTGGGATCAGTTGTACTGGGATCAGTTGTACTGGGATCAGTTGTACTGGGATCAGTTGTCGTGGGATCAGTTGTCCTGGGATCAGTTGTACTGGGATCAGTTGTACTGGGATCAGTTGTACTGAGATCAGTTGTCCTGGGATCAGTTGTCCTCGGATCAGTTGTCCTGGGATCAGTTGTACTGGGATCAGTTGTACTGGGATCAGTTGTACTGAGATCAGTTGTACTGAGATCAGTTGTCCTGGGATCAGTTGTCCTGGGATCAGTTGTCCTGGGATCAGTTGTACTGGGATCAGTTGTACTGGGGTCAGTTGTCCTGGGATCTGTTGTACTGGGATCAGTTGTCCTGGGATCAGTCGTCCTGGGATCAGTTGTACTGGGATCAGTTGTACTGGGATCAGTAGGCACTAACCCATTGGTACCAACCGCTAGAAAAAACATTTTATCAAAACCAGTGATATTTTTGTTAACGAAAACTGAATAAAAACGAAGTTTTTTATTGTATTCGTTAATAATAATGAAAAAAAACCTATAATTATTTGAAAAACGTAAATAGAATAAAAACTATAATTATTTGAAAAATGTAAATAGAATAAAAACTATATTTAAATGGAACAAACTGAATAATAATAATAACGAAAATTAATTTCTGAACGATAATAAAATAATAATAAAATTTAAATAATGCAAACTGAATAAAAATAAAAAATAAAAATTAATATTTGAACGAAAATTATTGAAAGTTGTGTACATAGATATTGGCATAGATAACCAATATTCTATGGTTGTGTAATTTTTGAAATGCACATCCATATCTTTCTTGTTATCATAAACGCTGTAATTATTCATCATCATCATCATCATTTATTTTTGAAAGTCCCTATTCCACGCTATGCTAGGGTTGGACGTTTTTCCATATCAGGCCCCATATCATTGAAAATAATTATGAATTCTCTTGCAAAAATGCTTGCTGGGCGAAAAAAGAAAGTTCCTTGCAGGAGTTTTTTGTTTACGATTCCAGCACCAACAAATTTAAATTGGTGGCTGCTATTACCCCGGCGGTTCGCCGTGGTTGCAATAGATAAAATTGCTACTATATCGGCAGTCACGCCGTATGTCTACCTAAAATTAAACCCTAACCCTTTAGAAAATATGTACATCTTTATTAATTAATCGAAAGACCAATTTGTTTGGCAAAACCGCCTGGACAACATCACTTTTACCCTTTATTGCCCTGGCTACAGGCGCCTACTGCCTCGGTAATAGTTATAACGTTTGAATGTAAGGCAATGGATTTTCAAAATAAAAAATCTTCCTGTGTTACACAATTACTATTTTTCCATATATACACTGCATGAAATTGGATATAGTAAGAAAAATATTTAGAGCATGAACTAAAATTAAACAAAAACAAAAAAAAAACAAAAAATTTTTTTATCTGAATAAAATAAAAATAAAAACGAAAATTATTTAAAGAACTGTAATAAAATAAAAACTAAATTTAATTTTGTAGAGCTGAATAATAATAAAAACTAAAATTACTTGATGAATTAAAATAAAATAATAATAATAAATAAAATTCAAGAATAAAATTAAAGTAAGAACTAAAATTATTTACTGAACTAAAATAAAACTGATCAAAACACATTTTAAAGTTATTTGTTTCAGTAACCAGAACACATAAAGTTATTAAAAAACTGCTATCTTACTTTTAGTTATACCGACATTTGATTGCTTGATAACCTGTAAAAGCAATTTTTCATAACAACAAACTTACAAACTTATTGTCAATTTCTACAAACCTCATAACCATGGCATAAATCGTTGTAAATAATTTTGTACGGATAGAAATTGAAGAGCTGACATATCTTCGTGTTTGTCCAATAATTAAAAGAAACACATGAGTCGTCCGCCACACATTGCAAACCACATAATTTATTCCCAGACAGAGGAATACTCTTGTTGGGTACATCTGATGCACATCCTGGACTCATTTCACATGTTTTAAACTTACCAAATATTTTATTTCTGAACTGACAATTCGAGTTGGTCCACCATGTGCCGAATAGACAAATCCATTGCACTACATTAACTGACCACATTAGTAGTTAGTAAAACAATACAGTGCGTAGAACTCTAGTCTTCTGGTCTGCAGACTGAATTTGCAAAAAAGAAAAACCAAAGCAGAAAAATGTCTCAAATTTAATTTATAGAAAAAGATCACTGATCAATGTGAGATTTTTGTTGTTGCTATTATACAATTGCGCTTAGTGGTGCTTAAGAGAATATCAGTTTAAAAAAGTTATTTTCATGAAAGCCATCAAAAAAGTAATTAATTTCTATGATTGATTGATAAAAACAAGTTTGGACAAACAAGTAACAATTCAAAGTTTTTGGAACTAAAAAATGACATCTCAAAAAGTGATTTGAAATAGCGCATCCAAAAGTGACAACCTAAATCGATGCTCAATCTGTCATTTTGCTGAATTGTTTTCTTCAGTTTTGAGCTGTCATTTTTTTAAGACAATATTTATTTATTTTTATAAGCAGAGGTGGACAGTATTTCAAATAAAAATATTCAAAATACGCATTTTCCAAATTAAAAACGTATTTTATTTGGTATCAAAATAACGGTAAATATGATTTTGGATTTTGGAATTTAAATACTTTTTTCAGATTATTTGCATTTACAAAAAATCGCAATATGTTTCTCAAAATACGTTTGTGTTTAAATTTTGCAAAATGAAACTCTTTGCATTGAATCTTGTTTCATTTAGTCACTTTTTCAAATTCGGTCTCGTTCTTTAGGTACGTTTCCTGTTTTGAATTTGGTGGTTTTTTTTATAACCGGAACAGTTAAAAATAAGTTTGCTGAGATGCATGAAGCCAATTGCAGATCCTAGATCACTTGTAAATTTCAAAAAGCAAGGCGCAGCTTCGTCGATTTTCTTAGCTTCATTTTTTATATTTTGACCGCATGTTGGAAACCGGAACCTAGAGTTTTGAAAGTTTTAAACTCAAACCCGAAATGTTCTAAACTTCATACATTTATTAAATTAAAGTATTAAAAACCATTTTTAGGCAAGCTGCTTTTATGAATAACGTTTTCTTGTAGTCTGGTTTAATATGTTAGTATCAGTATCACCTCTAAATAGTTGCTTGGATAAAACGCCGGTTGATGGGACAACTAAATAATTTTGTACGGATAGAAATTGAAGAGCTGACATATTTTCATGTTTGTCCAATAATTAAAAGAAACACATGAGTTGTCCGCCACACATAGGAAGAGACATAAAATACTTTCAGACAAAGTAACAGTTATGTCGGCATTATCTATAGCACAGCCTGGACTCATTTCACATGTTATAAACTTCTCAAATAATTTATTCCTAGACTGACAACTCAAATTAGCAAACCATATGCCAAACAGAAATAACCATTGCCTTACATGGACTGACCACATTATTAGTTAGTTAAACAGTTAATAAACAACAATTAAAAATTTAAATAACTATTTGGACTGTTTATTCAAAGTTTTTAGTTTTATATCAATTTATAATTTATTATTATATTTTTAAATTTAAGATCGGCAAAACAAAATTACTGTTAAAGCAGAAAACGTTTTCGAGTTTCATTATTTTGTCCTGAAAATTCTTTTTTATTCATAACCTCTGAGATATTAAATCTCAGAATCTTGATTTGTGTTGTAATGTTAATAAAAAATTTTTCTATGTTTCTAAAGATAAAAAAACATCAACAGACATAGTTTTTTTTATGTTTGCAGTATGTTATATGTAGATATGTATGTATGTATGTATGTATGTATGTATGTATGTATGTATGTATGTATGTATGTATGTATGTATGTATGTATGTATGTATGTATGTATGTATGTATGTATGTATGTATGTATGTATGTATGTATGTATGTATGTATGTATGTATGTATGTATGTATGTATGTATGTATGTATGTATGTATGTATGTATGTATGTATGTATGTATGTATGTATGTATGTATGTATGTATGTATGTATGTATGTATGTATGTATGTATGTATGTATGTATGTATGTATGTATGTATGTATGTATGTATGTATGTATGTATGTATGTATGTATGTATGTATGTATGTATGTATGTATGTATGTATGTATGTATGTATGTATGTATGTATGTATGTATGTATGTATGTATGTATGTATGTATGTATGTATGTATGTATGTATGTATGTATGTATGTATGTATGTATGTATGTATGTATGTATGTATGTATGTATGTATGTATGTATGTATGTATGTATGTATGTATGTATGTATGTATATATGTATGTATGTATGTAGGTATCACGCATGGTACCAAACAGGGATGTGTCCTCGCACCGCAGCTCTTTGGTATCTTCTACTCTATCATGCTTCTGGTGGCTTTTAAGGATTGCAACATAGGTTAATTAACCCCACTACTTGTATTATAAAAGTTTTACTAGGCAAACGTCTACGTTGTTATAACATATATTTTTCAAATTTAAATATAATTAAAAGATTATTTTGGAAAATTTTTCAAAACGCACTTTAGCGTAAGTGTTTGCTTTCGCTTTCAGTCGATGTGTGCGCGTTTAGCGAAATTGATTTTTTGCTAGATATTTTGTATTCCGAGATAAAATAAGTAAAACAAATGACATTAATTAATCATGCCAACTTCTCGTTTTCATTTACTGTTTTGTTGTATAATTTTCAAATGGTAATATTCACCATGATTATATAAAAATATAAACAATTAAGAGTATTTTAAAAACTTTTTAAAACGCATGCAAAACCGATCGATAACGTAGATTCGAGGAAGAGTAAAAATTAACCATTAACCAAGTATTTGAATAGTCATTGTAGATTTCAGACAGATATGTGTGAGTGCTTTTGCTCTCAGTCTCAGTGTAGCAAAGATGATTTTTTCTGGTTAATTGTTATGCAGAGATACAAGAAGTAAAACAATTGACATCAATTAATCATAGAAACTCCTCGTTTTCATTTACTGTTTCGTTGTATGATTTTCAAGTTATACAATTTTTTGAAAGATGGTAGCAATCCTAGCTATTTTTGTGTTTTTATTAAATTCTACAACTTTTTTTAATAAGCATCCACCGCAAAGTTAAAAATGATGCTTGATAGCTTCCAGATGCTAAACTCAAATTGTTTGAATTTTTAAGATTTGCAGTTAAAGTTAATGTAATAAATTTAAAAACAAATTAATCACTATAAACTTTGATTAATGACGAAATCCATTGTTTGTTTTTAAAACTATTCAGTGTTTTTCTAGATGTAACGTGAGTCCCTTTTGACAATAAATACCTAAATGTCCAATACCAGAGCAAACTGCGGTAAATTTTACTTACTGAATTGGAGTGGAACTTGTCTTGGTAATATGCGAACATGCCCAACGACAAATAATTTTATTCAGATTCACCATAAACCATTTTGGTCATCCATCTATCTAGATTATTTGTACGACTGCATTGAAATTGATTAATCGCTCGACCTACAAGCCTACGACAGCAAACCAGAAACTTAAGAGTGCGAAGTCGTACTTTGACATGTACTTTGATGTTCAGCTGGTACACAACTGCTATAAAGACATTCATTAATTATCAACTTTTTTTACAAGACGGTTAGAATCCATCCGGCTTCACCAGCGTCCACGGGGTGTGTGGGTGGGTAAGTGCTTAAACATGGCTGAGTCTCAGGGGCGCAACCAAAATTTTTGGGGGGGGAGCCGGGGGGAAAAACAGTTAAGTAAGGAGTTTTCTGAAAAGTTTACAAACCACAAAAATCAAGGCTAAAAGACAGTTTAAGCAACAATTAGTAATATCAAACTATAAGACATTTAATTTGAACCAATTTATTACAATAACCAATTCAGTCACCTTTTTTGCAAAAAAAATGTCAATGACGGCTTCTTCATTAATGGGAAGGTCGCGATTGATCGTCATCTGGGCAAACCCATTCAGCCTTGCCTGGTCCATTGTGGTGCGTAGATATGATTTAAGTCTGTGCATAGTTGAGAAGGATTTCTCGACTGTCGCGGAAGAGAGGGGCAACGTGATGAAGAGTTTCAGCAGCATATTTATCTGGGGGTTAACGGATTCTCCCGGCCCCCTGACTGCGCCCCTGCTGAGTCTGTTTGTTATGTAAAATGGGACCATAAGTGAGTAAAAGTAACTTGTAAATAATTAATTGTCAACAAAGTTTTAGCGTAGGCACTTGTTGTTTTATCTACAATTTTCTATCCAACTGCAGAAAATTGGATAGAAATTTTATATTTCATAACTTCATCAGAAAATTGATTTTCGTAGATGTAAAACCATAAATAAAGATCTAGACAGCCAAAGAGAATTATAATTTGGTTAAAAAAAACTTGACGTGACTACAGAAAACAAAAATCAAATCCCATTGGTTGCTGTGAGTTTAGATCTTAAAAGGTTTTAACAGTAACAGCTTAAACTTAGCAGCACTTCAAACGTCTACAAGCGCTGGCGACGCTGGTCAGATTTGAACAGCTGATTGTTAGACCTAGAAGCAGTTTGCCCTGCCACTATACTACCCTAAATCGAAAGCCAACTTTAACAGTAACCCTAGGATTAGCGCACCCTTGGCGGTCGATATGCTTAGTCAAACCCATACAAACTTTCTTCCCGTGAGGACTACTTCAATGCCGAATTTTGCTTAAAACCTTCTTGTGTAGAAACGTTAAATGGTAATACTTTAATTAGTGTCAAATTTAAAAAATTATTTTCTTAATCACGTAGCACATTTTTAAGAATATTGTAAATATTTTGTATTTACAAACATTTAATAAGCTCAAAACAAAACCAATTAGCTATAAGTAGAAAAAAAGTAATAACCGAAGTCTGGTTTGATTTAGTGCTATATTTAAAGTTGATCAAAGTCTAAAACTGATTAGCGGACTGCACATAACTGTAAAGCAAGACAGTTAATAAATTTGAAAAATAAATACTACACAATAGAAGAATTTAGTAGCTAACTGCATTTGAAAACTGTAATAGTATTGTACAACATTTTGCCGGCCGTTTATAGCGTAATGTTTCAGCAAGATAATATAAATGTTTGTATAAACTGAATTACAGCTTTTAATTTTAAGGGCAAAAACAAAACTAATTAAAACAATACAAAAAATACAAACTATAATGTCAAATTATAAAACATTCTACAAATATCTAACAGAGACATCCTAAAACTAAATTTGTTTTAATAAATTCAAGTTGATTCAAAAACTTGAATTTCACATAAGCTCAAACATCCACATTTAATGGACCCCGTAATTGCTTGCTGGACGATGACGTATATTCCAGGAGGAGTAGTAATAGAGCAATCTACTCTGAACCAGGTAGCACTAGGCGGGTAGGCATTGTAGATTCCACACAAAGGGTGAGTGTTTCTTACTGGTGCTTGGACCATCCATGAAGTATTTGTGATGCCAATGTTCAAGTTAAAATATCGGATGTCTGTTTTTTTATTGTTTAAATCGATTATAAATGATTTTTTACAAATAGTATACCAGTATGTTAATAATCATCAACTTTAGGTATCTATAAAACTCATTTTAAATTTTAAAATGAGCTATTTAAGGTTTTTATAGAATTAAAAAAAAATTGTTTTAACAATTTATATTGTTTTAAAATTATATTATTCATAGAATCATTGCAGTAGATTTGACTCACTGTATGGTGATGAAGCTTCTCTTGTTAATATGCGAACATAACCAACAACAACAACTCTATTCAAATCCACCATGAACCATTTTTTGGTCCTGTATCTGGATCTCTTGTATGACTGCACTGAGTTTGGCCAACTGATGTACCATGCAAGCCGTCGACAGCAAGCCAAGAATTTACCAAGTGTCCGGATATTAAGTCAGTTGAGCTTTGGCATGTTCTTTGATAAAGAGCTAAATTGGTACCAACTACTATAAAAACAAAATTTATCATAACGTTATTTGCTTATTTTTGTTTCTATATATACATACATACATAAATAATAAACGCAAAATGGTCTATTGTCTTTAATAGCGCGTGCCTGAAAGAAAATATTACACCTAAGTACGTCAATAACTATTTACGCTCTATACGGAGACCTGCAGATAAAACTCGATATTCAGCAAGTGAACTTATTGCTAATGAGTTGTCAAAGGCTAAGAAAAAGTTTTCTGCCTTGCAAGGTGAATATGACCATTGTTTGAAACTTTTGTGTAAAGATCGTGATAAAAGTTTACACCAACGTCTGGAGTTACTTTCTGAAAGATATGATACCAATAAGAAAATTTCTATTACCAAAAAACTTTCCATGCTATATGGTGAGTCCTACCTTTTGAAAAGTGAAATTAAACACTATATAAACTTATCAAAGCACCACCTAGATAAAAATGAATCAGCATTTCTACAAACCGGGTACAACTGTCATATTCCTCAACGCTATAGTCTTCTTCACAAGCAGACTGAGATTGAAATTTTGTATGAGCAAATCGTTCGCCTCGCTAATAGTGGACAAATAACAACTGATAGTAGTTTGAGATCTTTACTCTGTGCAGAAGGTAATACTCATCGCAATAATAAATATTGTTCAATTTCTAAACCGTTGTTGAAAGGAGCGAAATCACTTAAAGGAAATTCAAATATTGTTGTGCGAAAAGCCGATAAATCATCAACCTATGTTATTCTGGATAAAACTGATTATTTTAATAAGCTGGATTCTATATTATCTGATAGCTCCAAGTTTAAAAAAATCACTCGTGATCCTACCATCAGCATAAAGAAAGAAGCCAATAAACTTATTGTGGCGCTCAATTCCTACCTGCAGGATAACCAAGTTTCCCAAATTGTTGGAGACTACTCACCAGCTTATCTATATGGAAATGTAAAGCTTCATAAATCCGACTACCCTCTTCGACCTGTCATCTCTCAGTGCCCGACTCCCACATACTCACTGGCGAAAACAATTAACCGTATAATAACTCCATATCTACCTTCTCAATACTCTCTCAAGTCAACAACTGATTTCATCGAACTTATACGAACTGCAGAAGATAGCAAAGGGCTCTTGGCTTCACTTGATGTTGAGAGCCTTTTCACCAATGTTCCTGTTGCTGAAACTATTGAAATAATTTTGCAATACGTTTTTGAAAGTGAATTTCTACCAGCACCGCAATTTAATAGAACCATATTGAAGAAAATTCTTCAGCTTTGTACTACGGACACACCCTTCTTTCATCCTAATGGTGACCTCTACCTTCAAATAGATGGTGTAGCCATGGGCTCACCCCTTGGTCCAACCTTGGCTGAGTTTTACATGAGCCATGTCGAAAGAAAAGTTTTTGCTATAGTTAAAAAACCGAAACTATATGCTAGATATGTTGATGACATATTTTTACTATGCCAGGACAAAGATGAGTTGGAAAACCTAAAATTGCAATTTGAAAAAAATTCAGTTCTGAAATTAACAACCGAGGTTAGCAACTTTCAAAGACAACTAGCATACTTGGATATACTTGTGACACAGACGGAAAAGAGATTTCTATCCACCGTATATACCAAACCCACAGATGGCGGTCATTGTCTTAGTGGCGACAGTTACTGTCCTGACAAATACAAAACCAGCGTTATTGTTGGCTATCTTAACAGAGCATTTAAATATTCTCAAACATGGATTGATTTTGACACTGAAGTCAAACGAATTAAAACTCTGTTGGTTAATAATAATTATTCCAACTCAATGGTGGATGATACTATCCGTAAATTTGTTGATAGCAAGCACAACAATTGTACTTCTAAAAAACAGCCGCAGAAGTCCCTGATACCGTTGTTTTATTGTGCACAGATGCATGATAATTATAGAAGAGACGAAGACTCCATCAGGAATTTAATTCATAGCCACGTACGGGTTTCTAATCCAATCTCACAACGCCTGCAGCTTCACATCTACTACTCGAACAAAAAAACGCATCAACTGGTTTTTACTAATAACTCTAAAAAAACTATTCCATTACAGAAAACTAATGTTGTCTACAAATTTACGTGTCCACAATCACATACAGCTCCTGAAACATACATAGGGCATACGCGTACTACCCTCTCAAGGCGTCTAACGATGCATACCCAAGGAGGAAGTATTTGTTCACATTTTGTTACTGCTCATGGACACAAACCCAACAAAAAAACACTGAATGAAAATACCGAAATAATTGTTCAAGAAACCGATCCTGTTAGATTAAAAATTAAAGAAGCTTTACTGATATCTCAAGAACGACCCTCTATAAATATGCAATATAATAATTTTGACAGAACCCTATTGCTCCAATATCAGTCATATCCCTCTGCTATGGCTACTACATCTCTTGGCGTCTCAACATTGGTTGTCGGTGGTTTTCGTTATCGTGGCGACAGATCTGTCGACCCTCCAGTTTCCACTGATTTCGCGATGGATGATTCGCGGGATATAAATGTAAACATCAGTTCGACTTTAGTAACTGATGGCAAAGAACTTTTGGCTTGTGTTGTTGACGGATCTGTTCGTCCCATCCTTTCTTCACATTCGGTAGCTAAGAGTGCTTTGGAGTTGAATAGTACTTTAAATGATGACGTTTCTGGTTTTTCTTCTTGGAGTGAAGATCTCATCTCGGCTTGTTTTGCAAGTGATAACACACGGGATAATGACACGACCTCTAACGAAACATTGATGAACAGTATCGATGAGGATTTGTCGTGTCGGGACAAGTCTCCTGTTTCCACCTGTTGTGGGACTCATTGTGCCCAGGATGTCAGTGATACATCTAGTAAAACCTCAACAGAAGAACCTAATAAATTCGCATTATCTGATGTTGCAACACGATGCATTCCTGATTCTCTTTTGAATACTAACTCTCTCGTCTCGGGTCAACATGGGACGGATTGCACACAAAGTACTGACATGATCGCGGATCAAACATTATCGGACGAGGATGAATTTGTAATGTGTAGCAATGAACCTGTTGATCCACTCCCTTCTGTTTGTTGTGTGACTGATGGCGCCCATGGCGTCAGCAGTGACCTCAGTGGAATTCCTGAAGGGGACCAATGTGAATTCCCGCCGGGAGATGACAAACCCGTTGAATTGCCTATTCTACTTTATAGTGGTAATATAACAATAAGAAGAAAAAAAAAAAAAAAAAAAAAAAAAAAAAAAAAAAAAAAAAAAAAAATAAAAAAAAAAAAAAAAAAATAACATGTTCATGATTGTAATTTTACATTGTATTCTTCCATAAGCAAATTACAACCATAGCAATATTCTTGTACATACTCCTTTATTTTTAAATTATTTGAACTTTCTTAATACATATTTTTATTATTATTTTTTTTTTTTTTTTTTTTTTTTTTTTTTTTTTTTTTTTTTTAATTATTTTATCTCAGTTCCTTTTACGATATTTTAATATCTAGGGTAGGTACGCTCTACCTGGTTTTATTGTTTATTTCATTGTATCGTTTCTTGCGTCGACGTTTGGTTTAAATTTTAAATGGGCTCTGAGGATGACAATGTTAGTCGAAACGGTCCGTTAGCCCTAGTTAAATCAAAGAATGTATGTAGTTTGAAAAAATTTAGAATGTCTGTCGAAAAAAATAATAAACGCAAAATGGTCTATTGTCTTTAATAGCGCGTGCCTGAAAGAAAATATTACACCTAAGTACGTCAATAACTATTTACGCTCTATACGGAGACCTGCAGATAAAACTCGATATTCAGCAAGTGAACTTATTGCTAATGAGTTGTCAAAGGCTAAGAAAAAGTTTTCTGCCTTGCAAGGTGAATATGACCATTGTTTGAAACTTTTGTGTAAAGATCGTGATAAAAGTTTACACCAACGTCTGGAGTTACTTTCTGAAAGATATGATACCAATAAGAAAATTTCTATTACCAAAAAACTTTCCATGCTATATGGTGAGTCCTACCTTTTGAAAAGTGAAATTAAACACTATATAAACTTATCAAAGCACCACCTAGATAAAAATGAATCAGCATTTCTACAAACCGGGTACAACTGTCATATTCCTCAACGCTATAGTCTTCTTCACAAGCAGACTGAGATTGAAATTTTGTATGAGCAAATCGTTCGCCTCGCTAATAGTGGACAAATAACAACTGATAGTAGTTTGAGATCTTTACTCTGTGCAGAAGGTAATACTCATCGCAATAATAAATATTGTTCAATTTCTAAACCGTTGTTGAAAGGAGCGAAATCACTTAAAGGAAATTCAAATATTGTTGTGCGAAAAGCCGATAAATCATCAACCTATGTTATTCTGGATAAAACTGATTATTTTAATAAGCTGGATTCTATATTATCTGATAGCTCCAAGTTTAAAAAAATCACTCGTGATCCTACCATCAGCATAAAGAAAGAAGCCAATAAACTTATTGTGGCGCTCAATTCCTACCTGCAGGATAACCAAGTTTCCCAAATTGTTGGAGACTACTCACCAGCTTATCTATATGGAAATGTAAAGCTTCATAAATCCGACTACCCTCTTCGACCTGTCATCTCTCAGTGCCCGACTCCCACATACTCACTGGCGAAAACAATTAACCGTATAATAACTCCATATCTACCTTCTCAATACTCTCTCAAGTCAACAACTGATTTCATCGAACTTATACGAACTGCAGAAGATAGCAAAGGGCTCTTGGCTTCACTTGATGTTGAGAGCCTTTTCACCAATGTTCCTGTTGCTGAAACTATTGAAATAATTTTGCAATACGTTTTTGAAAGTGAATTTCTACCAGCACCGCAATTTAATAGAACCATATTGAAGAAAATTCTTCAGCTTTGTACTACGGACACACCCTTCTTTCATCCTAATGGTGACCTCTACCTTCAAATAGATGGTGTAGCCATGGGCTCACCCCTTGGTCCAACCTTGGCTGAGTTTTACATGAGCCATGTCGAAAGAAAAGTTTTTGCTATAGTTAAAAAACCGAAACTATATGCTAGATATGTTGATGACATATTTTTACTATGCCAGGACAAAGATGAGTTGGAAAACCTAAAATTGCAATTTGAAAAAAATTCAGTTCTGAAATTAACAACCGAGGTTAGCAACTTTCAAAGACAACTAGCATACTTGGATATACTTGTGACACAGACGGAAAAGAGATTTCTATCCACCGTATATACCAAACCCACAGATGGCGGTCATTGTCTTAGTGGCGACAGTTACTGTCCTGACAAATACAAAACCAGCGTTATTGTTGGCTATCTTAACAGAGCATTTAAATATTCTCAAACATGGATTGATTTTGACACTGAAGTCAAACGAATTAAAACTCTGTTGGTTAATAATAATTATTCCAACTCAATGGTGGATGATACTATCCGTAAATTTGTTGATAGCAAGCACAACAATTGTACTTCTAAAAAACAGCCGCAGAAGTCCCTGATACCGTTGTTTTATTGTGCACAGATGCATGATAATTATAGAAGAGACGAAGACTCCATCAGGAATTTAATTCATAGCCACGTACGGGTTTCTAATCCAATCTCACAACGCCTGCAGCTTCACATCTACTACTCGAACAAAAAAACGCATCAACTGGTTTTTACTAATAACTCTAAAAAAACTATTCCATTACAGAAAACTAATGTTGTCTACAAATTTACGTGTCCACAATCACATACAGCTCCTGAAACATACATAGGGCATACGCGTACTACCCTCTCAAGGCGTCTAACGATGCATACCCAAGGAGGAAGTATTTGTTCACATTTTGTTACTGCTCATGGACACAAACCCAACAAAAAAACACTGAATGAAAATACCGAAATAATTGTTCAAGAAACCGATCCTGTTAGATTAAAAATTAAAGAAGCTTTACTGATATCTCAAGAACGACCCTCTATAAATATGCAATATAATAATTTTGACAGAACCCTATTGCTCCAATATCAGTCATATCCCTCTGCTATGGCTACTACATCTCTTGGCGTCTCAACATTGGTTGTCGGTGGTTTTCGTTATCGTGGCGACAGATCTGTCGACCCTCCAGTTTCCACTGATTTCGCGATGGATGATTCGCGGGATATAAATGTAAACATCAGTTCGACTTTAGTAACTGATGGCAAAGAACTTTTGGCTTGTGTTGTTGACGGATCTGTTCGTCCCATCCTTTCTTCACATTCGGTAGCTAAGAGTGCTTTGGAGTTGAATAGTACTTTAAATGATGACGTTTCTGGTTTTTCTTCTTGGAGTGAAGATCTCATCTCGGCTTGTTTTGCAAGTGATAACACACGGGATAATGACACGACCTCTAACGAAACATTGATGAACAGTATCGATGAGGATTTGTCGTGTCGGGACAAGTCTCCTGTTTCCACCTGTTGTGGGACTCATTGTGCCCAGGATGTCAGTGATACATCTAGTAAAACCTCAACAGAAGAACCTAATAAATTCGCATTATCTGATGTTGCAACACGATGCATTCCTGATTCTCTTTTGAATACTAACTCTCTCGTCTCGGGTCAACATGGGACGGATTGCACACAAAGTACTGACATGATCGCGGATCAAACATTATCGGACGAGGATGAATTTGTAATGTGTAGCAATGAACCTGTTGATCCACTCCCTTCTGTTTGTTGTGTGACTGATGGCGCCCATGGCGTCAGCAGTGACCTCAGTGGAATTCCTGAAGGGGACCAATGTGAATTCCCGCCGGGAGATGACAAACCCGTTGAATTGCCTATTCTACTTTATAGTGGTAATATAACAATAAGAAGAAAAAAAAATAAAAAATAAAAAAAAAAAAAAAAATAAAAAAAAAAAAAAAAAAATAACATGTTCATGATTGTAATTTTACATTGTATTCTTCCATAAGCAAATTACAACCATAGCAATATTCTTGTACATACTCCTTTATTTTTAAATTATTTGAACTTTCTTAATACATATTTTTATTATTATTTTTTTTTTTTTTTTTTTTTTTTTTTTTTTTTTTTTTTTTTTTTTTTTTTTTTAATTATTTTATCTCAGTTCCTTTTACGATATTTTAATATCTAGGGTAGGTACGCTCTACCTGGTTTTATTGTTTATTTCATTGTATCGTTTCTTGCGTCGACGTTTGGTTTAAATTTTAAATGGGCTCTGAGGATGACAATGTTAGTCGAAACGGTCCGTTAGCCCTAGTTAAATCAAAGAATGTATGTAGTTTGAAAAATTTAGAATGTCTGTCGAAAAAAATAATAAACGCAAAATGGTCTATTGTCTTTAATAGCGCGTGCCTGAAAGAAAATATTACACCTAAGTACGTCAATATATATATATATATATATATATATATATATATATATATATATATATATATATATATATATATATATATATATATATATATATATATATATATATATATATATAAAGGTTTATTTAAGCAGCCATAATATACAATCTTTGGCAACTATCAACTTACTCTTATTTGCACGAGCATCAAGTTGCTTGATAACCTGGAAAAGCATTTTTGTTAACAATGAATTTTTAAGTTAATTTATCGTCAATTTTCACAAACCTCATAACTGTGGCAATATTCGTTGTAAATAATTTTGTACGGATAGAAATTGAAGAGCTGACATATCTTCGTGTTTGTCCAATAATTAAAAGAAACACATAAGTCGTCCGCCACACATTTGAAGACACATAAAATACTTCCAGACAAAGTAACACTTATGTTGAAATCATCCAACGCACAACCTGGACTCATTTCACATGTTTTAAACCTCTCAAAAATTTTACTTCTGAACTGACAACTCAAGTTGGCCAACCATGTTATAAACAGGAAATATATTTTAAAAATATAAACTGACCACATTAAGCTGGTATAAATATATAAATAAATACACCTATTTCTGAATATTTTAACTCTCTTACATTTAAAAATTGCTAGATGGACCTAACTTATATTTTTATAGTTTTTCCAAACTTACAACTTAGATTGATACGCTAACGGCGTTATATTGTGTTCAGAATCAAATAGGATTTGTTCTAAATTATACTTAAGTGTATTAAACAAAAGTACTTTTTGGAAGTCTTATATAATAAAATATTTTTTATGTTTTTCAGGTTTACTAATAAGAAGATTTTTTTTTGTCACAAAAAAGTACATAGAAATGCACAAACAATCCGAAAGTGCTAATTTTTAGAAGAAAATATAATTGGAATGTACAATCACCACCATCATCATTATCAACACAATCACTACCATTATTCATAATCATTATCAATACCACCACACAATAATTACCTCTCTCGGCATAAGGCAGATAACGGCACGTTTTCATTTTCCCATGTAACACAAATTGTACCAGAAAAAGTTATCTTCATCTTGTAATTTTACGAAACTAAAACACATTAAGATATAATAATAATAATGATGATAATGATAGTAATAAAACACTGGGCCTGAGTTTAAATGTTTTACATATTGGTTGATAATAGTGTAACACAACAAAAGAAGTAATTTTTAGGAAAATAATCAAAGCAGTTTTCACATATTTACCACTTCTAACGTTAATTTTACACTCATGTTATGTTTACAGAATTTCTATAAAGACTAGTTTTGTATATTTTGACTAATAGATTTTAGATTAATATTTTAAACACAAAAAACGTAGTTAATTTATTAAATTTAAATATGATATCTTGTTGTGATTTTTAATTCAATAAAAATAAGATTTTTGCGTTCAACATTATTACATGTTTCTGAAAGTTGTTCGTCGCGATTGCACTACTATTTATAGAAAAACTTTGGCAGTTATTAAGTAGAAGTTCATAATTTAGATATAACTCTTTCCTCAGAATTATAGCAAATAGGACCGTTTTCTTTTTAAGCATTTTGCCTAATGGTCTAACAACAATAAACAAAAATAAATAAATAATTTAATGTCTGTTAACATTTTTATAAAAAATAGAAAAAAGGTCAAATGAAGAAATTTTATACGTAAATTGTAACTGGGTTTTAAATATAATAAACCGCAATTAAAAGTTCACGACTTTACCGTTTTACCAACGCGCCTATGAACAAACTAGTATCAATACTATTTTTGTCTCATATCTTGTTATGAAATCTTTTTTGCACATGTTTTTTATGTACATTTCTTAATCGGAGTTTGTAAGAAATGTTTAGTAAGCCAAATCATACCCATTGGCTTTTTTTTACTCAGCTTTTAGCCATGGAGCCAAATTAAGTTTTAGTTAGTTTAAGAGCTGAAAATAGCACTAAATAAAATTTATTATTTATAACAATGGCAACTTAAATTCGTTAAAATTTTATCATAAGACAAAATATATTTAAAAACTTTTTTTTTTTTTTTTTTTTTTTATAATAGTTTATAGTCCTTTACACCAGGTGTTTTAAGACTCTAATGGCTGTATGTAGGAAGCATTTTATACTTCCTGTCGTGGATCAGAATTTGATCCTTTTTACTTTTCCCTCCTCCTTTCTCCAGGCTTGGGACTGGCTCACAATTAGCGAGGCGGAGTTGATATTTAAAAAAAAAAAAACCTAATCAGGTTCCATATAGCAACCTAAAAAAACATTTAAAAAAACATTTTAGATTTGCAGAATCAATTTGCAAGAAGATAGATCCAAAATGCAAACTGCTAATTGACAATTTTTTCTATATAATCATCTACGATCGATGCAGCGGAAGTTATCATGTTAACAAAAATCATGCATTGATGCCTCCCAAGTGCACAATCCAGTGTTCCTAATTTATATTAAAGTACATGTAACAAAAGAAGCATACGATACAATAACACAATTTTCGATGTCTCTTCTCATTATTATTGTGGTAACGTCGAGTTTCTGATTTCTAAGAAACAAATCAATAAAATTGAACTTGAAGAAACATTTTAAGACCTTTTGGATATTTGATATTTGAAATATCTAAAAGGTCTCAAAATGTTTTTTTAAGTTCAATTTTACTCAATTTTATAACTTTTAAAATCTGAAAATTCAGATTAAATTTAAAAAAAATGATCATTTATATCACAGGTAAAACAAGGATGTAAAAAACACACATTTATTATTTTTTAAATTATGCAAATCGATTTTTAGAAAAACGTTTTTGTCGTAGTTATGATTACCTACAATTTCTTTCAATTTGGGCAATCTAGTAAATAATTTTAAATGCGTTAAAAAAATAAATATTGAAATAATTTGAGAATTTGAACTTTGTATCCTAGAACCCTGTGCAGATTGATATTTTAAAACCCTGTCAGATACGACGTTAAGTTGACGTACATACATACATACATACATACATACATACATACATACATACATACATACATACATACATACATACATACATACATACATACATACATACATACATACATACATACATACATACATACATAAATACATACATACATACATACATACATACATACATACATGCATACATACATACATACATACATACATACATACATACATACATACATACATACATACATACATACATACATACATACATACATACATACATACATACATACATACATACATACATACATACATACATACATACATACATACATACTTACTTACATACATACATACATACATACATACATACATACATACATACATACATACATACATACATACATACATACATACATACATACATACATACATAAATACATACATACATACATACATACATACATACATACATACACACACACACACACACACACATACATACATACATACATACATACATACATACATACATACATACATACATACATACGTACATACATACATACATACATACATACATACATATATACATACATACAATAATTTATTAATTATTTTACGTTGTTAAAAAAGCGATTGATGATTACAAGATAAAAAACTGACATTATTCGTGATAACTTTTATGTTTACTTATTTTTTAAATGCTTTTATTTAACTTCACTCGTCTCTCTGTTTGTTTGTTTGTGGTGATCAAATCTTAGAGAGCGTAGAAAAAAAGAGGGGAGAGAGAGAGGAGAGAGAGGATTTTATTCATTTTTCACTTAAACCACTAAAGTCACACCAATTAAACCATATATAAAAACAATTAATTTTTCAAAGTGAATAATCGTTATATATAAAACTCAAATACCACTGACTGACTGGCTGACGCATCACAAAATCGCAAAAAACCACTGAACGGATTGTAATGAAATTTGGGACATATTTTTCTCTTGCGTTTTAGGTGCTCACTAAGAAAGGGTTTTGAAAAATTCGGCCTGGATCGCCTTATTTCGAAGAATATACAATGCATAATGAAATGCAGACCGCGGACTTATATTTCAATAAATGTTAACGAAAAATTTAGAAATTTTTTATTATTTGTTTATTAATAATAATTACAACTAAAATTCAACCGAATACGTTATTTACTGAATCTTGGTTATTTATTAAGCCGAATAGTTTCGGATGTTAAGGTGACGAGTTTTTTTCATTATATGAATTAAATGTTAACAAAAAATTTATAAAATTATATATTTTATTTATTAACAATTTGATATAAATACATATTAACAACTAAAATTCAACCGAATACGTTATTTACTGAATCTTGGTTATTTTGTTTAAAAGTTAAATAGTTTCGGTTGCTAAGGTGACGATGAAACACGTCGGGGGTACGTAATAAAAGCAAAAATTCATTTTTTATTCAGTGTATTATTTATAACTGACCAAAACAAACTGCAAAAAACTTGAAAAATCATATTTAATAATTTTCACAGTTTCAACATTTAGTAGCGAGACTATTTAATTTATAACTTGTATTACTATTATTAAAGATTTTGTCAGGCAGGTATAACTTGCTTCAGCAAAAAGCTAAAATCAAAAACTTTAAAAGCTACATTTTCAAAATTTTCAAATTTTTTTAAACTACACAAGTAAAATAAACTAAACTAATTAAAAAATGAATGCAACTGACAAGCAATCCATAACACAATTTACCATTGTCTAGCTAGGAAAGTTTAAAAATGCTCTTTTATCATCGTTTGTTAAAAATATCAAGCCAATTCAAAAACTTGAAGTTCACATAGGCTAAGATATCCACCATAATTAGGTGCAGAAGGAGTTTGTTGGACAATGACGTAGATTCCAGAAGGAGTAGAAATAGAGCAATTCACTCTGATCCAAGTAGCACTATTTGGGCTGCTATTGTAATTTCCACACAAAAGGTATTTGCCTCTCACTGGTGCTTTGACCGTCCATGAAGTATTTGTGACGCCAATATTTAATCTATAATATCTAACTCCTGTTTTAAGAAATTACAATTGATTGGCGAATTATTTATTGAATAAATAAAAAAATACGCTAGTGAATAAATAACCACTAATTTTGATAAATTAAAAATTTATTGTTTCAAATTACCATGTAAACTGATCAGTGTTTCATTTTTTACAATTTTTTTTCCAAACTTTTAAAAACATTTACACTAAATGTAACTTGCCAAATTGTGGTGGAGCTTCTCTTGTTAATATCCTAACATAATCAACGACAACAACTCTGTTCAAATCTACCATAAACCAATTTGGTCCTCCATCTTTATCATTTGTTTGACTGCATTGACATAGTTCAACTGATGTGCCGTAGGAGCCGTCGACAGCAAGCCAGGAACTTAAATAAAAAGGCCATAGCAGGAACCCAGTGGAGCTTTGTGCTGTTTTTTTTATAGAGAGCTACATTGGTGCCAACCTCTATAGAAACACTTAATGGTTAGTTATATTTTTTTTTAAATTGGTTCAGTTTTTGAAGTTAGTTTTGTTCAATAATGCAGATAGATAAAATTTCTAATTAACTTTCAACTTACTTTTTTGTGTAACAACATTTACTTGCTTGATAACCTGGAAAAACATTTTGATTAATAACAAACTTACAAATGTATTTTTCATCACTATTCGCAAACCTCAAAACCGTAACAAGAATCGCTGTAAATAATTTTGTACGGATAGAAATTGAAGAGCTGACATATCTTCGTGTTTGTCCAATAATTAAAAGAAACACATGAGTTGTCTGCCAAACATAGCAAACCACAAGAAATACTTCCACGCAAAATTACACTCATGCTGGGATCAACCAGCGCACATGTTTCGTCTTTTTCAAATATTTTATTCCTGAACTGACAATTTAGGCCGGTAAACCAAGTGCCAAATAGGAGATACAATAACGTCATAACATAAATTAACCCCATTATCTCAGTATAAACATGCGAAGTAATAAATATATCTGATAAAATTCTAAATGGTTTAAATTTCAAAACTACATATCCAAAATATATATATGCAAAATGATACACGAAAAAACGTTTTCATTAAAAAGTCAGATGGGCACGCAAAATTGACCTTTTTGCAACGGTATTTGTTCCAAATTGCATTTAAGTGGGTTTTGCAAAATTTTCTTTAAAAAACATAGTCATATTATTTCAATACAATAGAACTTTTCTTCTTTCCTTCATTCCATATTTTCTGTTTCTATTCAACTCATCATTTGTGGAATACATTCGTTAATTTTTCAATTCTCATCAAGACGGGCAGCTTTTTTTGGCTACGCAAAAATCAATTTATAAGACAGAAAGATTCCAAAATTGCAATTTTCTACGAATCAGGAATATGAAAATAAAATAATCATAACAATTTGAATAATTTATGTTTATTAATTACTAGCTGTTTTAACCGGCATTTGCTCGGACTTTTTACAGATTTTTTTCTCGTTGTTTCTTTTTTTTTATTAGAATCAATTTCTTTCGTTTTGTATTGACCGCTATTTCGTTTTGTATAAATACAAACAATAAATAAATTTTTCTAATATGTTTAATGTCAGAATTCTTGAAGGTATGCAAAAACTGTCTGGTTGACCAACATTAAAACATGCAACCATGTTTTTTCATGTGAAATATATTCCACGTCTAATTTTAAACTGTCCAGTTCTAAAGATTGGTCTTGTGCTTTGTTGATGGTTGTTGCAAACATCAACTAAATTGTGAACTGCGACCTCTTAAACTAAAATAGCATGTTTGTTGATTCCTAGGAATGTAAGGGCTTAAGACATCTTCATTAAAGACTTTAAATGTTTCTGGAGGTTTTCCATGTTGAGACAGTTTATTTTTCTGGCCTTGCCAAATATGCTGGCTTAAGTTGGGCTGTAGCGGGATGCAAAAATTGTTAATCACGTGAATGCTAAGCATGAAATTGTTGTCGACGTTCATCTGTTCTTTCTCGTTGACACTTTTTGCTTTTTTCGCTTGTTCAATTAGATCTGAATTTTTTCAATTTTCAATTGCGATTCTTCAATGCATTGGTTCTGCTCTGCAAATGTCATATTCTGCAAGGCATTATTTTGTATAATTAAGCATAAAAAATAATGAATTTATTAGTTAATGCTGCAATAATGTTGTTAAAAATCACTAACATATTTCTAGAGGTAATTTTTATTTTACTCTAACGGGGTTACCCGGCGTTGCCCGGGATTTTTTAGCAGGGGAGTCGTTTCGGCAGGGGAGTCATTTCGGCAAAACCTTTGGGGGGGAGGAATGAATGATTTTTTTTTATAAAATCTTTGACATTCTAAAATTGTGTGCAGTTCCACCCATTTGCCTTATGTATATATGATAGCGGGGTTAACTGGCGTTTAGAGGTTTTTTATTGTTTTTCTCTCTTGCTCCCGTTTCCTTTCCCGCTCCCTCTCTTTCCTGCTCCTTCTTGCTCACCCGTTTCTTTTTTCTTTCCCATTTGCTCTTCCGCTCCCGGTCACCTTTCCGTTCTTGCTTGCTTTCCCGTTTCCGCGCATTCTCCAGTTTTCGTTCCCGCTCGCTCTCCCTTTTCTCTCTCCCGATCTCAATTTGTGACCCATCTAAATTTTTTTTTAATAAAAACCTTCCGCTATTTTTTTCAATGATGGTATTAAATTCATCAGATGAATGGTGTAGCAATGCATAAAAAACATACACACACAGACATTCATTTTTAAGTATATAGATATATCTATACAAAATGAAAGACCAAAGATTTAATTGTTAATTATTTTTGGAGTTCGACATGGCTTTAATAATTTTTTTGCTAAACGTAAAATAAATAGCAGATTTGTTAAAATTGCTTAAAACCCTTTCAAAACTTTGTAACGCAAGTTAAATTTGATGTTTTTAACTATCTGTGGTCGCACACAGGCACTCTTGGTCACGGACAAGTTTTTGGTTATTGAAAGTAATAAAAGATGTTTTTTTAAAAACCTGATCTATTTTTTAAAACCGCCTGCTGCCAAACTGTGTTCAACTTGTGTAGCGGTTCGGATTTGTATAAAAGAAAAACAGACAGACAAAAAGACATTCAGTCATTTTTATCTTAAGAAATTGACTCTCAAAGTTGTAGTACGTACCATAATTATACATTTAATAAATCAAGTAAAGCATTGTTTGGTCAGGATTCACCATAAAAATCTCATTTGTGTGCATTATTAACTGTAAAAACAGCAAAATGACGTAGGATAACATAATCTAAATACGCCTGCAAATTATAACTTGAAAACAATATTGAAAAATTTAAGTTATAGCTAATTAAAAAAAAACATAAACATTTTTTGTTGTCATTGTCCGCCATATAAAATCAAACAAATTCAAAAACTTGAAGTTCGCAGAGGGTGAGATATCCACCATCAATTGACCCAGATGGAGTTTGCTGGACGATGACGTACATTCCAGGAGGAGTAGAAATAGAGCAATTAACTCTGAACCAATCAGCACTCTTTGGGTAACTGTTGTAGATTCCACACAAAGGATAAGTGTTTCTTACTGGTGCTTGGACGGTCCATGAAGTATTCGTGATGCCAATGTTTAAATTGAAGTATCTGATAGCTGTTTTTGGAATTTACAAATAGTTGAGTAATCAATTCAGAATAGGACTAGGCCAACTGGCAACTTATCAATTGCCAAGTAGGCAAAACGCTTGGTAGGCCAAATGGCTTGGTAATCCATATTTTTTAAAGTAAAACCAATTTCTAATTCAATTACACCGGTCATCAACTATTTTGACAAACTTAACCCTTTCTTGGTTATCGATTTTTCTTTCAAAGAAGAGTCAAGGATTAGGTTTTATTGCCTCTTTGTTTCCGTAAGCCAGGCCAAAATTGTACGATTCATTATTGTTTATTGCAGAGCTTTAAAAAGATTATTTTTGTTGTCAGTTGATGTGTTGGATTCGAAAGAGAAATATGAAATAAAAGATTACCGAAAACATGAAAGAAAGGGAAACATGTTTCTACGTAGAAATCACAAGTCGGTTTCTCAAAAGTACTTTTGTTAGATATTTTTACTGAAATATATCTATTGGAAACTGAACACAATATAATGCCTTCTGCGAAAAGATAACTTCTGCGTGTCAATCTAAATTGAAGTTCTTGCGAAAAAAAATATATTAAATTTTTTGTTTATGATTTTGCGTGTAAAAATTTAAAATTACTAACGCAAATATTAGTTTGTTTACATAGTTATAATTGAGTTATAAGGTTTGACAATGTTTAATGTGGCGTTAATCGTTAGACCTCTAAGCCACGAATCACTTTATCCAACTTTATCAAACTCACTCGTGGTAGTAGTTTTCTAGTAATTTTTTGTGCTCTGGCTGCTAAAACAAATAACTCCAAAATGTGTATTTATTGAAAAAGATTTTTTCTAGCGGTTGGTACCAATTTAGATGAACATCAGAAAACCGGGATAGGAGTTTTTTTTTTTTTTAAATCAATGACTGGGTGACGTTAAATCTTACATTGATTCTACTTTTAAAAAGATTGGTCTAAAAAAACAATATATTCTACCAAGCGCTTTGGTTTAACTAGCTAACCAGTTAGCTAGGTAGCCCAGTCCGGGCCTGTGGCGCATTATTTACATGCAAAAAATATTACTAAATTTTATTATAAAAGTTGCTCAAAAATATTTTTACGTTTTAACAATTTAATTTTTTTGTCTTTTTTTGCTATAATCAATAGGATTAAAATTTACTCACCAGGACCAGCTTCTCTTGGTTATATACGAACATAATGAACAGAAACAAATCTATTCAAATTCACCATAAACCAATTTGGTTCTGTATCTGAATCATTTGTATGACTGCATTGAAAATTTTCAACTGATGTTCCATACAAGCCGTCAACAGCAAGCCAAGAATTGAACTTCAATCGAGGAGAACTCTGGCATGTTTTTTTATAGAGAGCTAAATTGATGCCAACTGCAGTTGAAACGGTTATTGATTATTGACAACTTTTTAATTAGTTTCATTTTAATAACACAGAAATGAAAATTGAAAAAAAAACAAACTGCTAACTCACATTTTTTTGTACCAGCATCAAGTGGTCTTGTAACCTGTAAAACATATCTATTAACAATGAACTTACAAATTAATTTATCGTCAATTATTACAAACCTCAAAACCGTGACAAGATTCGTTGTAAATAATTTTGTACGGATAGAAATTGAAGAGCTGACATATCTTCGTGTTTGTCCAATAATTAAAAGAAACACGAGTTGTCCGCCACACATTGCCAACCACATAAGATACTTTCAGACATAGACAAAGTCATGCTGGATGTGTCCATGGCACAACCTGGATTCCTTTCACATGTTTTAAACCTTTGAAACATTTTACTTCTGAACTGAGATATTAAGCCGGTCATCCACTTGCTAATTAGGAAACCCATCTTCAAATGATAAACTGGCACCATAACGATCACACCAAAATATTTGATTAAAAATTAAAAAATTTTCAAATAGAATGAGTTTGCAAAATGTTAAGAAAAAACAATTCTATTTTTTTATATAAAAATGTTTTAGGTCGATTCGGCAAAAGTGATTTTTTTATTCAGTCACGAAAATCATTGTTTGTAGCAGCGTTTAAGTGGATGTACGATACAAAAGAACTTTCAGATGAAATGCATGACTTTTTTGTACGGATGATGTTTTTTTATAACTTGACGGAGGAACAACTAATCGATACAACAATTATGGGTTTTCTAAGAATTCATTATTAATTGCAGAAACGTAAAAGAAGTTTTTTAATCATCTTAAGGTTTTTTTACGAGTTTCAGTTTGATTTGGTGAAAGGAAGTATCTAGATTCCCAATAACGATTTTTGAAAGACCGGGTTAATGTTTGGATTTAAAAGTTTTAAAGTGGGTTATGTTCAAAACTGTTTTGCCAGCTTGAATGTTTGCAAACCTTGAAAGTAAAAATTAACTTACTTCCTGTCATCCAATCAAGCTGAATATTAAAATATAGGGTCCCTCCTCATAGCAATGCATTTAATTAAAATAATAATTATCAATGCTTTAAAACAAAAACAAATTAAACAAATAAATTAATGTTAACAGACATAAATTCAAAAATGCAGTTTTAAAAAATTGCAATAAATGAAAAGCCCCCCCAAATATTTAATTATAAGAAATTTGTAAACAAATTTTGTTTTTATTTACGCCTCAATTGTTATTCTTTAATGAATCAATTTTGGTAATGAAATATTTAATTCATTGAAAATAATAATTTTTTGCTAATATTTATAGTTTTTTAACAGACAACTTGAATGCGTTAAAAATTTTACCAAAAAGGATATATATTCCAGTAAATTGTCTGACTTTATGAAGTAGCCTACGAAATATTTATAAAACATTTCTAATTTGCAGAATAAATTTGCAAGACGACAGACCGAGAGTGCAAACGGCTAATTGACATTCCTTTTTTTAAATAAGTATCTACGCTTGATGCAACTAAAAATTTCTTGTTAAAAAAATTTCCCATTGTTGTCTTCAAAGTGATTGATCAAGTTTTCTCATTGATATGTAAATACTATTGATAGGACAAGTGCAATTATTTCCTGTATAGTGAGAAAGCAGGTGGGGTGGTACATGGACGTCTGTATAATGTGCTATTATACAGACGTCCATGGTTGGTATTCGAGTGGTGAACAAAGTCAAATAATTAAACCAAGTGGATCGATATCGATTCCCTTGAAATTGTTGCTGTCGTTAGTTAGATCAGTAAATGCTAATTTATTAAAAAAAATTAAAATTTAGTTTTTATAGTGCTGACAAATGTTTTAAGGTTGATTGACCTCAAACCTTTATGGAAACTTCAGTTGAATATGCTAGATATTTTTTTTATAATATAATATAACAATCAACAATATAACAGGTGATTTTACGGTGTTATTTTTGCTTTGGATTTGTTGTCGTTGCTACTTATTTACTTCAATTCTTGGTTTTTTTTTAGATTTGTCAAGGGTCACCAGCTTGTAGCGACAGCGATGGTGCTAGGTTAGGTAGGCTGGTAGATAGCTAGCCTTGATAGTGAAAACTTCACGGTTCGACTCGCATTCGCTGCCTAGTAGCCCATGTCAACGGAAAACTTAGCGGGTAAAATCGTTTCTCTCCATGAGGCATGTAAAAAAGCAGCTACTCTGCGTTCTATGAATTGCCACATTACATTACATTTAGATTTTAAAAATTCTCTTCGAGAAACGCGGTTGAAGATCAATACGAGGCGCTGGTGGCAGAGCTGTAGAGCGTTCGCCTGTCGATCATTAGGTCGGCAGTTCAAGCCTCACCGGCGTCACCAGCGTAACTCCCTTAAGCAAGGAGTTCACTCGCATTGCTAAAGGGGTAGGCGCCTATAAATGGCTGCCTCTGCAAAAAACCCTTCAGTGGCTTTGAAGTCCTTTAGGATTTACGCCACTCTAAATATTGTCAAACATTATAATACTGATCACAAACCCCTAATTTTAGCATTAAAATAGCTATTTAAACATCCAAAAAATATTTGTGTGATTTAACATAAACAGAGCACTAGTATACATAACAATTTTTATAACCAAGGCAGTCACTTTTGTACTTCTGCATTCTGACCATTTATGTTTCTATTGGATTTTGTATTGTTGAACAGGGTTGAAACAGTACCAATAATATTTAGCATGTTTTATAAAATTTTGAATTTTTATCGTGATATAAAATAAAAAAGTTAACCGGATTTCCAGCAGAAAATTTAAAATATTTTTAGGGACTTAGTGCTCCCTCACACATCTAAAATTACAAAAAGAATTACAAACGTTCCAGCTGGTAGAAAACGTGGTTTTTCTTAAAAAATGAGACAAGGTAGATGTACTAAAAACTATTTTGCTAATTTGGTAATATTTTTAATGATGTCTAATTGAAAAAATTGTTCAATCATGTTAAACAATGCTTGCAAAATAAAAATTATTTTGTTTTTGCAAACGCTTGTGAGCTCGAAATAAAACCAAAATATTTAATTTATCTTTAACAGCAACTCAAAAAAATACCAACACAAGTTTTCGGTTTTTTTCAATTTATTATAATATTTAAAACTGTGATCAAAATTCAACAATGATTAGCAGATTGCATATATTTTGAATACAAAACAGTTAATAAATAAATAAAAATTATGCAGTAGCAGCATTTAATAGTAAATTAAATTTCAAAGCTATAGTATTGTTATTCAACATTTTTATCTAATTACAGAATTTTTTTGTTAAGAAAATAACATAAATATTTTAATAAATTATTGTTCAAAGTGTTTTTATATTTCTAGCGCAAAGCGAAATTAACTAAATTAATAAGAAAACACAAATTCAAACATAATCTATAAGCAATTAAGCAAATAAGCAAGTAAACAAGTAAGTGAGCAAGCAAGTAAGCAATCAAGCAAAACTGCTGGTGAAGTAAATGTAGAGTATTTAAAAAAATCATATTTGATTTATCGTTTGTTTTAAAGATTTCAAACTCTTTCAAAAACTTGAAGCTCACACAAGCTAAGATATCCAGCCGAACTAGAGCCTGCTGGAGCTTGCTGGACAATGACGTAGTTTCCAGGAGGAGTAGAAATAGAGCAATTAACTATGAACCAATCAGCACTATTTGGGTAACTGTTGTAAATTCCACATAGGGGGTAAGTGTTTCTTACTGGTGCTTGAACTTCCCATGAAGTATTTGTGACGCCAATAGTCAAGTTAAAATATCTGATTCCTGTTTTTGTTTTAAATTTTAAAATCAATTATAAAATAGTTTATAGCAAAATAACATATAAATTATATAATATTTTTTTAATAATCATAAACTTTAATTTTTTTTCATAAAATCTCTTAGCCTTATTCACACACTCATTTGTTCACGAACGCCCAAGTGGATTATCATTAGGGATTGTATCTACAAACAAACACGCACATAAACAAACAAGTGGCATAGCATCTAAAATATTTGATCAATGGCAAGGGCATATATCTTTCGTTATTTCTTTTATTTGTTATTTAAGTTGCTTAAAATGTCTCTTTCTATTGAATTTGTTAAAATATAAATCCATTTTTTCGCATTTAAAATTTCAAGTTTATTTGAGAAAATAAACCGTTTGACTTTGCCGGTTTTATCAGGCAAATAGTTATTGTGCATTTTTCTCGGTATCAAGATAGACATGTTGGTTATTGTGAAATTTGGTAAATTAGACGGGGGAAGCGTTGGTGTTTAGTAAGTTGAGATTTATAGTGGTGTGTTGTTCTAGTGGTAGACTTGGGTTCTTGATTTCGGAACTTGAGTTGAGCTGCCGGCGGCGACTGCGTCTGTCTATTGACGGCAGCGGCGGCGTTCGGTGGCGTTTCAGCTGATTTTTTTTATTAAAAACGATAACGACGTGAAATAAAACACAAATTTATTTCAACTTTCACTTTAAAAAAATTAGAGTTGACAATTTAAACTTAATTCATGTAACTTGGTCAAAAAATGTAAATTTTTGTGTACAAAAACTAACTTATTAACGAATAATGGTGCCATGGCACGGCGCTTGGAATTAACCATTAAACCGGCAGTTGAAAATACGCGCTACACGGCGGCGCACTTGTAGCTAGAATAGCTACAATAATTTTGGCAACCTCTGAAAGTTCTGAATAAGTTTTATTCTGCGTATTCCGCCAAGCCAGCAGCTCATTTGGAAATACAGTTAAACATCTATACTGCGAATGATGCGTTCTAATGACATCGTCGCTGAACTTGCAAGCTTCATGAGCATATCATATTTTGTTCGTTTCCTTGGGTTTTTTTCAGCTGTTTCGTCGCGACTAGCTTGATCGTTTTGGCTTTTCTCTAAATCACCAACGTACTTTTGTCCTGCTTGCTTAAAAAATTCTAATGCCATCTTGTTTTGGTCTTTAAGATATTTTTAGACAGTGGTCAAAGCACGTTAAGATGGGTTAAGCATTGCTGCGATTACATGTAAATCTTTTACTGGAAGTCAATGATCTAGAGCCATGCTAGGAACTCAATAAATATTTATACAAAATGTACAATTGTATGGCTTTTTTGCAACAATAATCAAATTTATTCAAGAAATATTTTAGGCTTTGCATGTTTTAGTAATAAGGTAATTGCTCCTGTGCATACGTCTATTGAAATGCTGTGTGTGTGCGTTTATGTGTATGGGTGTTTGCGTGCAGACTTAAACTAACTCATTGTGTGTGTTTATTTGCAGAAATATACCATGGAATTCTATATGCATGAGTAATTTAATTATTTACATAAATTATAATTATTCATCCTTACGTCACTTATATGATTAGACGTTTAAAAAGCATGAGTGATAGCGCCACTTAAAATCGAAAACCAGTCAACTTTAAAGCTCATAGGTTTTAAAAAATGCAAGAATTTATATTTAATGTTTTTCTAGCATAACTACAAATGTATTTTCTTTTTTTTCTTTGACAAAATCATTTGCAATAAATTTGACTTACCGTAATTTAAAAAAGCTTGACTTGTCAATGTGTTGATTTGGAGTGATTTTTCTCATAAAAATATTTACAACAAATTGTACTCACCATAATTATCTGCAGCTTCTCTGGTTAATATGCGAACATAACCAACGACAACAACTCTATTCAAATCCACCATGAACCAATTTGGTCCTCCATCTGCATCATCTGTATGACTGCATTGGGATTGTTGAACTGATGTACCATACAAGCCGTCAACAGCAAGCCGAGAGTCAAATTGTGTGGAGCTTTGACTGGTTTTTTGACAGAGAGCTAAATTTGTACCAACTGCTATAGAAACATTATTTGGTTAAATTCACATTTTAAAACTGTTTCAATTTATTATCACAGACATATAAAATGATTTTATAATTATTATCTTACTTTTAGTGATAACCTGAAAAACATATTATAAATTATTTAATTAATAGTTTAATTAATTAATACATTATTTAATGAATAGTTTAAGATAATACTAGATTGAATTATATTTTTACTAATCTTTAATTTTTACAAACCTCATAACCGTTGCAAGATTCGTTGTAAATAAATTTGCAAGAATAAAAATTGAAGAGCTGACATATCTTCGTGTTTGTCCAATAATTAAAAGAAACACATGAGTTGTCTGCCACACATAGGAAAACACATAAAATACTTCCAGACAATGATGCAGTCATGCTGGGATCATCTGAAGCACAACCTGGACTCATACTAAACCGTTTATACTTATCAAATATTTTACTTCTGAACTGACATTTCATGATGGCCAGCCATGTGCCAAGCAGGATGCTTTTTTTTTTTTTTTTTTTTTATGATAGTTTATAGTCCTTTACACCAAGTGTTTTAAGACTGAATTGGCTGTATGTAGGAAGCACATAAGTACTTCCTGTCGTGGATCAAAGTTTGATCCTTTTAACTGTCCCTCCTCCTTCATCCAGGCTTGGGACTGGCTCGCAATTAGCGAGGCGGAGTTCAAGCAGGATGCACATTTTCAAAACATAAATTGACGACATTATTTCGGTAAAAGTATTTTAATAAATAAACAATTTTGTTAATATTTAAACGTTTCAGATTTTAAAAGACACTATATTTAAAATGATTATGAACAAATGTGTTTTTATAGCATTTCTCAAATTGTATCTCAATTTGACACGCCAAAAAATATTTTTTTTTTTCGCAGAATGCGTATATTGTGATCGTAATTTGGTTGCAATTCTTCCAAATTACATTCAGGTGTGTATACAAAAGTATTTCTGGAAAATATAATTTTGTAATTTTCATATAATGGAACGTTTCATTTTTTGTTCTGATTTTTCTCAATTTTTTCCATTTTATTATTATTTTTCTATACAAATCAATGAAACCAAAAAGAAATATTTCAGAATGTCTTTTGATATAAATATATATATATATATATATATATATATATATTTATATATATATATATATATATATATATATTTATATATATATATATATATATATATATATATATATATATATATATATATATATATATATATATATATATATATATAAACCTTTTCATTTTCATTATTTTTGTATAGATCTGTCAAAAGCACAAAAAGGATTCCAAAAGTGCAATCTTCTAAAGTTAAGTGTCCTTACTGATCTCTAGCACTTTCAAATTAAAATTTATATCAAAATAAAGATGCGAAAAATTCTAATTCTTTTACCAGTCAGTTCATCGACTCGCTACTTTACAGTAACACTAAAAGTTATTAACTAGAATCTATAATTAAGATATTATAATTACCTCAGTTTTAAAGCCGAAACCAGTCAAATATTTTTTAAATAGTAAACTGCACGTTAGCCAATATTTATAATTTATTACTTAAATTAAACTGGCCTCATTAAGTAGCCTTAAAAGGATTTTTGAGTATTCGATTCGCAAAATCAATTTGCAAGACAATAGACCAAAAGTACAAACTGCTAATTGATATTCTTTTTCTAAACAAGCATCTACGATCGATGCAACTCGAGATTTCCTGTTGTGAAAAAATCATGTATAGTTGTTTTCTGAGTGCACGGACTAGTGTTCCAAATTACGTTTAAGTGCAAGGAACAAAATAACCACATGCTACAATAAGATGACACTTAATGACTTTCTTTTATTAATATATTTAGCCACGTAAAGTTTTTTAATTCTACGAAACAAATCAATAAAATTGAACTTGAAAAAACATGTAAAAATGGTTTAAATATGTTTTCAAAATATAGTCAATTTTAATCAAATCAGAAATAATTTGGGCATTTTTGCTACATTTTAAAAACAATATGTGCCACACTTTAAAGAAAAAGACTGCCACATTTTAAAAATAAATTTTACCACTTTTGAAAAATGTCTACCACATTTTAGAGCAAAATTCTACCTTATTAAAAAAGATTTCTACTAAATTTAAAGCAATTGTGGTTATGTCCTTGTTAGAGTAGAGCCCCTGATGTCGGTAAACGCTTTTTATGCAAAATGTTTTGCAAAATAAGCGTGATTTTGAGATGCGCGGTTTTTGGAGAGCAATTCAATCTTTTTGTAAATAATATCATGTGTAGATAGTTGTAATGTTGTAAGTTGTGAGAATAACACTCAAAAATACAATTTATTTTTAGATAAAAGTTTAAAATTAAGTCCAAAACAGCTGCAATCTTTGTGTGTGCCTCTGATGTGGTTGTTTTGTTAATAAACAATTTTTATTTATTAGTATTTTTTATTTTAAATCCTTATATTAACCTCACCACCAGGTGTAAAAATCTTCCCGTTTTTCAATTGAGCAAAAATTTTTCTTTATGACAATGCATTTTATTAAATTTTGAAAAATTAAAAAAATTGGTTTCAAATTTCACAAGATGTTTTATCTGTGTTTTAAAAACAAATCCAAAATATAAAGAATCTGCAATAACTACTTTTTCGGTTTGTTGTTTACTTTCTATGATTTTTTTAAAGATTTGTTATTTATTATGTTTTCAGTTCATTTGTTTATATTTCTTAGAAATTCACCAGTCGCCAATTAATTCTGTTGTTGTACGTTAGTTCACTGTATTCAATAAATATAGACTTCATTTGTCTAAATTAGTTTTATTTTGCTCCTAAAATCATTTAAAATGCATTTCATTTATACAAAAATTGTACATGCAAAATAAAAACCGCCATCTAATGATCACATTTATGATTGCACCCTCTGGAGACCATTAAAGTCAAGTCTCAGGAACAAATCTTCATCTATCTTGTTTTCCGTTCACTGCATTTTCATGAGGAAGACAGTTTTAGAAGAATGTCAATTTCGACACCAGAGTCCTCACTTTCCTTTTTTTTGCGAGATGATCTGTTATTTCATTTCCACGATTACACACATGATTGGGTACCAAAGTAAAATACAGTTTTTAGTGAGTTCAATTTGCAATTATAGTCGATAAACCACTGGTTCTTTTAATTAGTTCTTTTATGTAAAATCGGGAGAGCAGGCAAATTTATTTGCAGCTTTGGCTTGTTAACACATAAAGATAAGCATTACAAAAACAGTTTAAGACAATTTTATAAAAATCATTTTTTTTTATTAAAACAACGTTAAAGATCAATACTAATCACAAGCCGCTAATTTTAGCATTAAAATAGCCATTTAAATATCATAAAAATATTTGTGTGATTTAACATGAACAGAGCACTAGTACACAAAACAATTTCTATAACCAAGGCAGTCATTTTTGTTTCTTGTGCATTCTGACCATTTATGTTTCTATTGGATTTAGTACTGTTAAACAGGGTTAAAACAAAACCAGTAATTTTTAGCTTGTTTTATAATATTTTGAATTTTTATCGTGATGTAAGATAAAAAAGTTTACTTGATTTCAAGCAATAACTTAAAAATTTTAGGGACTTAATGCTTTCAGATTTCTCCGGGGCTCACACATCTAAAATAACGAAAAAATTACAAAAGTTCCAGCTGGTGTCCTGTCCATGGTAGAAAACGTGTTTTTTTAATGAGACAAGGTAGATGTACAGATGTACCGGAAACTATTTTGCAAATTTGGTAATATTGTTAATGATGTCTAATTGAAAAAATTGTTTAATCGTGTTAAACAATGTTTGCGAATAAAAATAGTAATTATTTTGTTTTTGCTGACGTTTGAGAGCTCGAAATAAAATCAAAATATTAAATTCATCTTTAACAGTAACTCACATAAACACCAACAATAGTTTTTTCAATTTATTATAATATTTTAAACTTTGATCAAAATTCAACAATGATTAGCAGATTGCATATATTTTGAATACAAAACAGTTAATAAATAAATAAAAATTATGCAGTAGCAACATTTAATAGTAAATTAAATTTCAAAGCTATAGTATTGTTATTTAACTTTTGTTTTATCTAATTACAACATTTTTCGTTAAGAAAATAACATAAATATTTTAATAAATTATTGTTCAAAGTGTTTTTATATTTCTAGCGCAAAGCGAAATGAACTAAACTAATGAGAAAACACAAATTCAAACATAATCTATAAGCAATTAAGCAAGTAAACAAACAAGCAAGCAAGCAAATAAGCAATCAAGTAAGCAATCAAGCAAAACTGCTGGTGAAGTAAATATAGAGGATTTAAAAAAACATATTTAATTTATCGTTTGTTTTAAAGATTTCAAACTCTTTCAAATACTTGAAGTTCACATAAGCTAAGATATCCAGCTAAACTAGTGCCTGCTGGAGTTTGCTGGACAATGACGTAGATTCCAGGAAGAGTAGAAATAGAGCAATTAACTCTGAACCAGGTAGCACTATTTGGGATGCTCTTGTAAATCCCACACAAAGGGTAAGTGTTTCTTATTGGTGCTTGGACTTCCCATGAAGTATTTGTGACGCCAATATTCAAGTTAAAATATCTTGTTCCTGTTTTTGTTTTAAATTTAGAAATCAATTAAGAAAAAGAACATATAAGTTAAATCAAAGTTTGTTAATAATCATAATTTTTTATATTTTTATATAATCTCTCAGTCTTACTCACTCACTCATTCACTCACAAACGCACAATTGGATTGACGAGGTAATTATCATTATAAACATCATTATGCATAGTATCTGCACGCACGCACATTAAAAGTGTGCAAGATAGACTTCTTAGCTATTGTCAAGATAGATATGATTGTATGAGAGTATGCGTGTGGGAGTTAACCGGTTGGTTATTTGATAAATTAGACGGAAGAGGGTGGGTGTGTAGTAAGTTGAGATTTATAGTGGTGTGATGTTTTAATGGTGGAGTTGGATTCTGGATTTTGGAACTTGAGTTGAGTTGCTGGGTATTCAATAAATATTTATATAAAGTGTACATTGGCATTGCTTTTTGGCAACAATTATCAAATTAATTATCAAATTGCGTGCAGACTTCAACTCATTGTTTGTGTGTGTTTCTTTGCAGATATATAGGGGAGACCAAGCACCCATGACACTAAATTTTGATTTTTTTTAATTTGACAAAACTGTTGGAGTTTTTAAGTAAATTTAATAGATATTCAAATATCCAATGTAACTGTGTAAAAAACGTATTCAAAAATATTTGGTAAAAAGTTATATTTGAAAAATTTTTTTTAAAATAGTATCAAGAGTGCCTGTGTCTTGGCACCCTTGATACTAAGCACTGTCACCCTTGATACTAAGCACTGTCACCCTTGATACTATGTTGGCACCTTTGATACCAAATTTAAAATAAACGTTATTGCCAGTGTTTTTTCTTAATTTAAGGAGCAACTTTTTTTCTTTTTGCTAGAACCACCAATCTCTGTAGCAAATGGCTGGAAGTCACTTGAAGCATCAAGTCTAGAATGGATGACTGACTAACTGAAATTGCTCTTGCTCCATTTTTTTATATTTTTTTATCGTTGCATCGAAATTTTCAATCATCATATCCGTGTCAGTTAGAATTCTTGTGCGTTGCTGCTGTTTTCGAACAGTTTTCTTAGCTGTAGCTTTTCGAAAGGGTTTCAGTTTTTCAAGATTGAATTGTAGACTTTACTGACTAGTTGAATCATTTTTGCCAGGAGTTTGATCAACAGTGACTGATTCGTTTTTGTCAGAATCTTCAGCAACAATAGGTTCTGGATGACCTGTAACATACGATACTAAGAACTCATTTTCATTGAATATACTTGAATTGAAAGGCTCGATTCGAGCCACCTTGAATTCTGCTATGATGTTTGATTGACTGAAAGCTTTTTCATGAGCCTAGCTTACAATTCTAACAATGTCAAATATCGTCATAGGCCTTGTATTTGAGACCACCCAGTCATTGCATGCAGCGTTGTAAAATCGTTTCAATGGACCGTAGACTGATCTATCAAGTGATTGAAGTTCTTGGCTACAGTGAAGTGGCAAAAACAATTATTCAGTTGTAAAACATAAGCAATTTTACTGATTAATCAAAGATTCTATCATTATGCTTTTAGTGGTAACCTTGATAAAAAAATTCAAGGGACCGTTGATACTAGTATCAAAGGTGCCTGTGCAAGGTGCTATCAAAGGTGCCGATATCGCCATTCTTCAAAAATAAGTAAAATCCAAATAGTTCAAGCATCCTTGTTGCTGAAAAACAAACGTTTTAAACTAGAAAAAATTCAATTCAAAAGGGTATATAAAACATCACAAACATTGCATTATTTTTTTTAGCTAGAACATTCATACAAACTGTGAAAAAATTATAAATTATATCGATAAAATTGAAACCACAACTCCAAAATTAAAAAAAACAGGAGGAGGGAAGAATTTATATTTTTAATAGACTGTTGACGTGCTTGATTCGATTTAATAAGTAAATAATAAAAAAACGTTATAGCATCAAGGGTGCCTTGCTATCAAGGGGGCCAGGTCTCCCCTACCATAGAATTATATATAGATGAGTATTTTAATTATATACATACATTATTTATCATTATATGATTAGACGTTTAATAAACATGAGGGATAGCATCGCTTAAAATCGAAACCCAGTCAACTTTAAAAATCATAGTTTTTAAAAACTGTATAAACTATTTAGCCTTTTTTAACATAACTAAAAATTTAATTTTTTTTTTATATAATAATTTGCAAAAAATTTGACTTACCAGAATTAGATTAAACTTGGTTTTTATATATTCATTTGAATTTATTTTTTTTAAAAGAGTTATTTACAACAAATTTTACTCACCATAATAATCATCAGCTTCTCTTGTTAATATGCGAACATAATCAACGATAACAACTCTATTCAAATCAACCATGAACCAGTTTGGTCCTCCATCTGCATCAATTGTATGACTGCATTGGGATTGTTGAACTGATGTACCATACAAGCCGTCAACAGCAAGCCAAGAGTCAAATTTTGTGGAGCTTTGACTGCTTTTTTGACAGAGAGCTAAATTTGTACCAACTGCTATAGAAACATTATTTGGTTAAATACACATATTAAAACTGTTTCAATTTATTAACGCAGACATATAAAATGATTATATAATTATTATCTTACTTTTAGTGATAACCTGAAAAACATATTATAAATTATTAAAATTAATAGTTTAAGATGATACTAGATTGAATTATAATTTAAACTAATCTTCAATTTTTACAAACCTCATAGCCGTAGCAAGATTCGTTGTAAATAAATTTGCAAGAATAAAACTTGAAGAGCTGACATATCTTCGTGTTTGTCCAATAATTAAAAGAAACACATGAGTTGTCTGCCACACATAGGAAAACACATAAAATACTTCCAGACAAAGTAAGACTTATGTTGGAATTATCTGAAACACAACCTGGAGTCATACCAAACGGTTTATACTTGTCAAATGTTTTACTTCGAAACTGACAATTCAAAATAGTCAACCATGTGCCAAAAATAACAAACCAATGCACTAAATAAAATGACCTCATTAATAGTTGGTAAAGCAATAACTATGAGTAAAAAAAAGTATTTTGGTTTCTAGTCTCCAGACGGAATCGGCAAAAACGTTAATTTAAATGTAAAGGTTTTAAATATCATTTACAAAATAATTTTTTGCATTCACAGAAAACAGGTTTTTTAGGAGGAAGAATACAATGGCGCTGGTTATAAAAGTTTTAAATATCATTTTTAAAATTTTATATTTTAAATATCATATACAAAATAATATTTTGACTCCATAGAAAGCAGGTATTTTAACAGGAAGCACACAATGGCGCTATTTGTAAAAGTATTAAATATTTAAAATTATTTTGTTCTTCACAGAAACAGAGTTCGATGAAGGTTTTTTTTAGCAGGAATTGCGTTTGGTGGTGCTCAACAGTACACATTTCATAGGAAAGAAAAATTAAAAAAAGCTATTCATGAAAAAGTGATAAAATTCAAAATAGCGACATTTCAAAAGGGTGATTTCAAAGAGCGTATCTGAAAAGTGGCATTTAAAATTGACATTATAAGTCGTTCTCTTCAATTATTTTATTCATTTCAGAGTTGGTAATTTGTTTCTAGATTTTGTTTCTAATTAGGCTTACTCATGTTTGGTTCGTGACACGTAGAATTTGGTGAGGGGAGATAAAAATGTCTCATGATTTTATTTTATAATATTTTAAGCAATTATTTGAAGCGTAAATTTTTGTTTTTTTTTTAAGTTTTGATTCCTACAATGATTATGCGACCCGTTGTACAATGTTTTATTTAGTGGAACCAAATGAAAAAATTGAATCATTCAATGTACTAGTTTGGAAGATAAGAGTTGGGTGTTATCTATCTATCTATCTATCTATCTGTCCATCCGTCCGTCCGTCCATCCATCCGTCCGTCCGTCCATCCATCCATCCATCCATCCATCCATCCATCCATCCATCCATCCATCCATCAATCCGTCCGTCCGTCCGTCCGTCCGTCCGTCCGTCCGTCCGTCCGTCCGTCCGTCCGTCCGTCCGTCCGTCCGTCCGTCCGTCCGTCCGTCCGTCCGTCCGTCCGTCCATCCATCCATCCATCCATCCATCCATCCATCCATCCATCCATCCATCCATCCATCCATCCATCCATCCATCCATCCATCCATCCATCCATCCATCCATCCATCCATCCATCCATCCATCCATCCATCCATCCATCCATCCATCCATCCATCCATCCATCCATCCATCCATCCATCCATCCATCCATCCATCCATCCATCCATCCATCCATCCATCCATCCATCCATCCATCCATCCATCCATCCATCCATCCATCCATCCATCCATCCATCCATCCATCCATCCATCCATCCATCCATCCATCCATCCATCCATCCATCCATCCATCCATCCATCCATCCATCCATCCATCCATCCATCCATCCATCCATCCATCCATCCATCCATCCATCCATCCATCCATCCATCCATCCATCCATCCATCCATCCATCCATCCATCCATCCATCCATCCATCCATCCATCCATCCATCCATCCATCCATCCATCCATCCATCCATCCATCCATCCATCCATCCATCCATCCATCCATCCATCCATCCATCCATCCATCCATCCATCCATCCATCCATCCATCCATCCATCCATCCATCCATCCATCCATCCATCCATCCATCCATCCATCCATCCATCCATCCATCCATCCATCCATCCATCCATCCATCCATCCATCCATCCATCCATCCATCCATCCATCCATCCATCCATCCATCCATCCATCCATCCATCCATCCATCCATCCATCCATCCATCCATCCATTCATCCATCCATCCATCCATCCATCCATCCATCCATCCATCCATCCATCCATAAATAAATCACCATGTCAGTATTTGGAAGTTTCCGGAATTAACTTGGAGTTTCCATGTTTCGCACATGGACTATTTATTATATGCTGCATGTTTTCATGAGGAAGACAGTTCTAGAAGAATATCAATTTCAACACCACTTTCCTTCTCTTGCGAGATGATCTGCTATTTCATGTCCACGATTAATCACATGATTGAGTACCCAACTAAAATTCAGTTTTTAGTGAGCTCAATTTGCAATTATAGTCGATAAACCACTGGTTCCTTTATTTACTTCTTTTATGTAAAATCGGGAGAGCAGGCAAATTTACATGCAGCTTTGGCATATTAACACATAAAAATAACCATTACAAAAACAGTTTAAGACAATTTTATAAAAATCATTTTTTTTATTAAAAAACGTTAAAGATCAATACTAATCACAAGCCGCTAATTTTAGCATTAAAATAGCTATTTAAACATCTTAAAAATATTTGTGTGATTTAACATGAACAGAGCACTTGTACACAAAACAATTTCTATAACCAAGGCAGTCATTTTTGTACTTCTGCATTCTGACCATATATGTTTCTATTGGATTTAGTATTGCTAAACAGGGTTGAAACAGTACCAGTAATTTTTAACATGTTTTATAATATTTTGAATTTTTATCGTAATATAAAATAAAAAAGTTAACTTGATTTCAAGCAGAAACTTAAAAATATTTTTAGGAACTTAATGCTTTCAGATTTCTCCAGGGCTCACACATCTAAAATAACGAAAATAATTACAAAGGTTTCAGCGTGTTTCTTAAATGAGACAAGGTAGATGTACCGGGACCTATTTCGCTAATTTAGTAAAATATTTAATGATGTCTAATTGAAAAAATTGTTCAATCATGTTAAACAATGTTTGCAAATTAAAAAAAAATTATTTTGTTTTTGCAAACGCTTGAGAGCTTTAAATAAAATCAAAATATTAAATTTATCTTTAACAGTAACTCACATAAACACCAACAATAGTTTTTTCAATTTATTATAATATTTAAAACTTTGATCAAAATTCAACAATGATTAGCAGATTGCATATATTTTGAATACAAAACAGTTAATAAATAAAAAAATCTATGCAGTAGCAACATTTAATAGTAAATTAAATTTCGAAGTTATAGTATTGTTATTCAACATTTTTTTTATCTAATTACAGCATTTTTCGTTGAGAAAATAACATAAATATTTTAATAAATTATTGTTCAAAGTGTTTTTATATTTCTAGTGCAAAGCGAAATGAACTAAACTAATGAGAAAACACAAATTCAAACATAATCTATAAGCAATTAAGCAAGTAAACAAGCAAGCAAGCAGGCATGTAAATGAGCAAGCAAGAAGCAATCAAGCAAAACTGCTGGTGAAGTAAGTATAGGGATTTTAAAAAAAACATATTTGATTTATCGTTTGTTTTAAAGATTTCAAACTCTTTCAAAAACTTGAAGCTCACACAAGCTAAGATATCCAGCTAAACTAGAGCCTGCTGGAGTTTGCTGGACAATGACGTACATTCCAGGAGGAGTAGAAATAGAGCAATTAACTCTAAACCAATCAGCACTATTTGGGTGGTCGTTGTAAATTCCACACAGAGGATAAGTGTTTCTTATGGGTGCTTGGACCGTCCATGAAGTGTTTGTGACACCAATAGTCAAATTGAAATATCTGATTCCTGTTTTAGTTTTCAAATTTTGAAATCGATTAAAGAATGATTTATAGCAAAATAACATATAATATTACAGTTTGTTAATTATCATAATTGTACTTGACTATAAAATTCGTTGTTATTTTTTCAACATGTTTTTTTTCAGTACCAATAAACGTTTACCTCATTTTTTTTTAATTTTGTTGGTTACAAATTATTTCTTCTATACAATCAATTTCAACAACTTTTGCTCACCGTATTGCAATGGAGCGTCTCTTGTTAATATGCAAACATAACCGACTACAACAACTCTATTCAAATCCACCATAAACCAATTTGGTCCTTCATCTGGATCTAATGTATGACTGCATTGTCCAGCTGATGTACCGTACAAGCCGTCGATAGCATGCCAAGAACTTAATAAATGTCCGTTATATGGAAAATTTGAACTTTGGCATGATTTTTGATAAAGAGCTAAATTGGTACCAACTGCTACAAAACATTTTAATTAATTAGTTGCTCATGTTTTAATAAGTTGTTTTAATAAGCTGACTTGTAAAACTATTATACAATTATTATCTTACGTTTAGTGGTACCGACATCAACTGGTTTGAAAACCTAGAAAATAATTTTATTAACAATGAAGTTACAAATAAATTTATAATCAACTTTCACAAACCTCATAACCATGGCAAAATTCCATGTAAATAATTTTGCAAGGATAGAAATTGAAGAGCTGACATATCTTCGTGTTTGTCCAATAATTAAAAAAAACACATGAGTCATCCGCCACACATAGGAAGACACATAAATTATTACCAGACAAAGATACAGTAATGCTGGGATCATCTGAAGCACACCCTGGACTCATACCAAATGATTTATACTTCTTAAATATTTTATTTCTGAACTGACAATTCATGATGGCCAGCCATGTGCCAAACAGGAAACACAATTTCGAAACAATTATTGACCGCATTGTTTCGATAAAAGTATTTTAATAAAAAATAAATAATTAATAAATAAACAATTTCGTTAACATTGTAAGCATTTCATATTAAAAAAGACACTACTATTTGTCTATAACAGTATTCAACAAATTGATTGAAAAATGTAATTTATAGTATTTCTAAAATTGTATCTTAAATTGACACGCCAAAAAAGATTTTTTGCAGAAGGCGTTTGTTGTTATCAAGATTTATTTGCAATTTTTCCAAATTACATTTATGCGTGTATACAAAAGTATTTCTGGAAAATATAGTTTCGTAATTCTCATATAGTGGAACTATTCTTTTTGTTATGATTTCTATAGAACAAATCAATGAAGCCACAAAGAGAATCTTCCAGACTTTGATCGATATTTGTATTCAAAATCTTTCCATTTTTATCATTTTCATATAGAAATGTCGAAAACACAAAAAAATTGCATAACTGCAATTTTCTAAAGTGTCCTTACTGCATTCTAGAACTTCCAAGTTCAACATAATTTATACAAGGAAATTTATATCAAAACAGAGATGTGGAAAAAACTTAAATTTTGATTCTCATCCCACCCATTCCTATAAGTGTTTTCTAATTTTTTTACCATTTCATTACCAAAATTTAAACTCAAATTCATTCTCAATTTAGCTTACCAAATTATTTTTATTTGCATCCTTCCCATTTTCGTGTACTCAAAAATCAACAATTTTTTTCGTTTTTTTTTCCATTAAAAAATATAATGCAATACATACAAATTCTAAATGAAATTCTCAATTTAACATAATACATTGGTAATGTACCATACAAAAATAGAAAACTAATAATTTGATAATCCGCTCTTGAGATAAGGATATTCTATGTTTTTTTTCAAACAGGCGTCCAGCTATGTCAATCTTCTCACAAGCTGCTGATCATGCTGATGAAAACCTCACTCGTTTTGCAGCAATAAACAATTTAGGTGGAAAAAAATCTGTTCTCCATCCAGAATGGCATCAGTTTAACATTTTTGTTGAGCTTTTATGTTTTGTCATTTTTCTAGTCAAATCGGATTTTCTTTATTTTCAGGTTTACCGCTCCCTTGCAACGCAACTCCCAAAAAATGTACTAAACTCGAGCATCAGCTTTCACATCCCATTTCAAGTTTAACTCGAACAAATCTTAATTGGTTTGTTACAGAAAAACTCCAAGGCAATAAAAGTCAAACTCGAACCGAACTCGAACCCAGCAAAAGTCGAACTTAAACCGAACTCGAAGTCAAAGACGACCAAACTCAAAATTGACCGAACACAAAGCGACCGAACCCGAACTCAAAGACGGTCAAACCGAACCGAACTTGAACTTTAAATATTTGGTTCGATTTTCATCTTTACTCTAAATAACGTGCATACACAAATACTTGGTTAAACCGTAAACGTTTATACGAGAATTTGTTTTTGTTTTTTAATCTAATAAAGATTATTTGTATTAAAAACAGTCTGTCGTGCTCAAAATTTCCCTCCATTATTGTTTTACTTTTTAACGCGTTTCTGAAAGTTGTTTGCCACTATTGTAAAACCGACATGAATTACTACTAGTAACACTAGTAATTATTAACTGAAGGCTATAATTGAGATATTAATATAACTACATCAGGCGTAAAGCCAAATTCAACCAAATATTTGGATTAAATATTTTAAACTATTAAACAACACGTTAGTGAATATTTATAATTTATTACCGGCCAACTTAAATTTGTTAAAAATTACCAAACAGGTTAGTGCATAATCTAGCCCCTTTGAGTAGTCTAAAACGTTATTTTTTGAGTTATCGATTTGCAGAATCAATTTGCAAGACCATAGACCGAAAGTGCAAACTGCCAAAACCAGCATCTACGTTCGATGCAACTCAAGATTTCTTTTTAACAAAAATCTTATATTGTTGTTTTCTGAGTGCCCGGACTAGTGTTCCAAATTACATTTAAGTGCAAGATACAATAATACGACCCTTAATGGTTTTTTTATTTGACCCAAGTCATTTTTTAATTCTGCAAAACAAATCAATAAAGTTGAACTCGAAGAAACATTTAAAAATGTTTAAAATATGATTTCAAAAATCAGCCATTTTTAATCAAATCAGAAATAATTTGAACATTTTTGAACATTTCAGAAAAAAATTCTACCTTATTTTATAAAATATTTCTGCCAAATTGTAGAAAAAAAGGTCTGTCACATTTTATAAAAAATGTCTACCACAATTTAGAAAAATATCTACCACATTTTAGAATAAAATTCTACCCTATTTTAGAAAAGATTTCAACCACCTTTAAACAAATTTGGTTACGTTACTTTTCTGTTCCTGTTTACTTTCCCGTTTCTTTTCCCAAATCTGTTCGCTTTTCCGTTCCCGTTCCCACTTGCTCTTTCGTTTGCGCTTGCCCGCCCATCCTGTTCCCGCTCATTCTCGCGTTCCGCTACCGCTCGCTCTCCCATTCCTGTTTCCGCTCGCGTTTATTTTTATCGCCTAGTCAAATGCTAACAGCAATGTACTGAGCGTAAAGAAATATTTTTGAAAAATATGATTTCTTTTAAAATAGTAAAATTTAAATTGTAAAACTAACTAATCTATTTTTAAATTGTTAGCAGTTATAAAATTATAAAAGAAAAAAGCTAAACATTTTAATGCAATTGTCAAAAATGCGCTTAAACCTATTCGATATAAAAATAAGCCTTTTGTAATTTATTTCCTAGAAGTTCACCAATTAATTTTTTGTTGTACGTTTATTCATTTTAGTCATAAAATTAAGAATTCAATCGCATAAAATAAATTTATATTATTCATAAAATCATGAACACACACAAATTGTTAATTTAAATAAACAAGTTTTTACCGCCTTCTAATGATCACATTTATGATCACACACACTAAAACCGTTAAAGTCTAGTCTCTTGGGCAAAGTTCCATCTATCTTGTTTTTGTTTATCTCATTTCCATGATGGAGCCAGTTTTGGAAAAATGTCAATTTTGACACAAGAGTGTCCCTTTTAATTTTTTTGCGAGATGGTATGCTAATTCCTTACACGATTACAAATGTGATTAAAAACCCAACTAGAATTCAGTTTTTAGTTAGCTCAATTTGCTATTATAGACGAAACGTCATTGGTTCCTCTATGCCAAATCAGTCCAACGTGTTACATCTTCTTTAGAAGAGCACGCTTATTTGTAAGCAGTTTTTGGCGTGTTATTATGTACAGATAACTATTGGAACAACAGTTTAAAACAATTTAATGAAAAAAAAGTTTTAAGATAACATTTTTTAACCACTAGGAAACAATCAAGTTCGGTGTTCACATTTGAGACATTTATTATTTTTAATACAATAATAATAAAAAGTGTACAGCGTTTTAATATTTTTTTCTTAATAAACTTGTTCATAGTTTAATTCATGAATGAAAATATATAAAAACGTGAGACAAACAGAACTGTCGCTTTCTCAGACAGAAATACATTGTTTCGTACGAAAATGTGCATATCGGCTGCTCTTAATGGGCTTAATCAATCTTATAAACAGTACAACAAATAATCGTAATATTGTTGAAAATAATTGTAGCAAAAATGTTTTTTACTGCATTTTAGATAAATTAACTTAATTAAAGTGCAAATCTTCTTGTGTGCGTTATAATGCCTAACTTTAAAATTAAGCAGCAGGTATGTTAACAATAATAAATCAATATTCATAGAAATCATTGTCGAGACCTACAACAACAAATACGTTTGCATTTGGAAAAAAAAAATCAAAAACTGCTTATTATATCATTCTGAGTAGAAATGAAATTAAGCAGATTCAAAAACTTGAAGCTCACACAGACTGAGAAACCCATCATCACTGGACCCGGATGGAGTTTGCTGGATAATAACGTAGATTCCAGATGGAGTAGAAGTAGTACAATTGACTCTGATCCAGTCAGTACTATTTGGGTAGCTCTTGAAGATTCCACACAAAGGGTAAGTGTTTCTTACTGGTGCTTGAACCGTCCATGAAGTATTTGTGATGCCAATGTTTAAATTGAAATATCTGATAGCTGAGTGTTTATAATTATTGTTAAAATAGTGTTTAAAACTTTCATACGATAATGATATATTCAACTATTGAAAAATTATATTTATAACTGTTTTGAATCACAATAAATATTGCCAAAGTTTTTATCAATTTTTAAAGAAATTGTCTTGGTCTGTAGCAACAATTTTTTTAGAATTATCTGCAGATTCATTAAAATCAACTCACCAAATTTTGATTTAGCTTCTCTTGTTAATATACTAACATAACCAACGACAACAACTCTATCTAGGTCCACCATGAGCCAATTTGGTCTTCCATCTCGATCATTTGTATGAGTGCACTGAATATGGTCAATTGATGTACCATACAAGCCGTCGACAGCAAGCCATGAGTAAAAAAGCATTACTAAGGTGGAACTTTGGCATGTTTTTTTATACAGGGCTAAGTTCATGCCAGTTTCTAAAACACGTTTGAGGGTATTATTAAAGCAGATATATTATATATAATTGATTGTAACTATTAACTCACTATTATTAGTACCGACATCGAGGGGTCTGATAACCTGGCAAATATTCTTGTTAATGATGAATTTAAAAACTAAAATATATTATCTTCAATTTTTAAATACCTCGTAACCGTAGCACAAATTTTTATAAATAATTTTGTACGGATAGAAATTGAAGAGCTGACATATCTTCGTGTTTGTCCAATAATTAAAAGAAACACATGAGTCGTCCGCCACACAAAGCAAACTACAAGTAACACTTCCTCGCAAAATGACAATCATGCTTGGATCATCTGAAGCACAGCCTGGCCTTCGTTCACAGGTTTGATATTTTTCAAATATTTTACTTCTGAACTGACAACTGAAGCTGATGAAAAATGTGCCAAACAGAATAAAACACTTCATTGCATAAACTGACCACATTACTAAATAATAAAGCAGTTAATGTAAAAAATTGAGCTATCAGACAAATATGATTTTTATCAGATAAAATTGCCAAATTTATGTTGTGAAACGCAATTGATTTTTAATTCTTTTAGAAAAAACCAAGGTTGAAGTTACAAAACTGCTATTATTAAAAAACACAAACAAAAGATTTTTAAAAGACAAGTAATGCATTTTCTTGTCTTTTAGTATTTAAAAAAATAACAGCTTACCAATTTTTACAAGTTGCTGAAAAATCGATAAAAGGCTAAAATTCTTCCATTCAACGACACTTTTGGTTTCAAAGCTTTTAAAAAAAACTAAAATTTGATTCAAAAATTGTTCTGTTAAAAACAAAATGCCAAAATTGCAAGGTTACTTTACAGAGAAGTTTCCATTGGTCAAAGTCATACCAGTTCTCATAAAGCCCATCCTGGATCCATTGTTAGGTGACAGCTACAGTTTCATTTTCATTTCAAAGGTCTTCGAGCCCACAGTAAATTAACGGATGACTCAGCACTGGAGATTAAACAAATTTCTACCTGAGCATCAGTCTACATACAGACACAATTATTTAACTGATACCGCTCTGTTGAAAGTGGCTGGTAATACTTGATTGCGTAGATTACGGCATAATTCTTTGCCATTTTTAACCAACGTTAGGATATACTGGTAAAAGACAAATAGTCATCTCTGATTAACTGTTGAGGATGTATTCCTAAAAACATCCTCACTAGTTTTTCTGTTGCACAGATTACCTCAAGGCGCCCTGCTTGGGCCATTGTGATTTGTTCTGTACATGGGATAGCGGTTATTGTGGGCCTGGGTTTCTACATCTATGGTTATGCAGACGATCTGCAAATTTATAATCATGTTATAGCCGACGGCATTATGTGGCTAATGGATCGTCGAGGTAGCTGCACTCTGTATGTCTAGTAGCTGTTTCTATAATAAGCAAGTAAAAATAACTTTTATTGGTATTGCAGCTATAAAAGCTTGATTGGAATAATAGTTTTATTTGTTTTAATTCAGATTTAGTCAAAATTTCAGAATGCAGAATTCATGTGGTAGTAACCAGGCTGGAAAATGTTTGTTGAAATTTGTAATCACCATTTCAAAAAATTTCAAGTTTTAGTATTTAAAAAATATAATAACTGATCATTTATTTTATAAGCTCATGCAACGAATGAAAAAAAAACTCTATTATTTTTGTCACATCCATTAAAAGGCTGTTAAATATTTTTTAAATTCTTTGCATTAAAGGACACTTCCAGCAAAGATACTTTGAAGGAAAAATATTAAAAGGCTGTTAAATATTTTTAAAATTCTTTGCATTAAAGGACACTTTCAGCAAAGATACTTTGAAGGAAAAATAACTCGAATTTTTAAAAAATTAAGTATGTTAAAACATAAAACTGCAATGCAATCAGAATTGGAAAAAAAAAATTTTAAGGAGACATAGGTAATAATAAAGTTGTTGCTTTCAGCAACGTCGTCGTGCTGTTCTGCAATAACCGAAGAAATTCAAAGCAGTTAATTTACTATGTCTTGCCAAGTCACTTAATTTGTTCACATATTCTCGCAACAAATGAGTTAAAGCTGATACGACGTCGTTTCTCTTCTTGTTGGTGTAATCAATTACACGCTTTACATGTCCGTAAAATACCGCGACAAAGTTTGTAATCACATTTTGACCCACTTCCCAGTAAGTCTTCGATCTGAAATTGTGAATATATTTGTATTCTGGATACCTTAACAATATTAACTTAAAGAATTAATAACTATACTTTGAATTAGCATACGTGATATACTTCGTTGACCAAGGATTTCATTACAATCGCTAGGTGGCAGTTAAAAAACTAAAAAGTAGATCGTCAGAATTGCGCCCCACTTTTTCATCATTTATTTTGTACGTTTTTGAACATTTTAATTTTTTAAATTATTTTTAATTTTTATTATTGAAATTACTAGTAGAGGCACATACATACATACATACATACATACATACATACATACATACATACATACATACATAAATTACATACATACATACATACATACATACATACATACATACGTACGGCCGGCTATATTTCGGCGCATGTTATCATCGATTTTCTCTTAAATATTAGTCTGAACTATTTGGTTTTCGGTGCGGGTCGACTTGCGTGCCTGTTTTACTTCAATACCGTCGGTTTTTTCAACGCGTAAACAACTTTTTCACGTTTTTTCCGTCGGTTGATAGTGGTTTGAATTATCGCCCAGCATGGCCGATGTGGTTAAAACTCGCAAGGAGTCTAAACAGGAGGCTTCCGACGTCTTTCAGAAATTGGGACTGAGCCTGTGCGATAAGTGTGCCAGGTGCAATACAGAGGCAATGAATAGTCTGCTAGGAAGACTTCACACAAGCAGCGAAGACGGTTCAAAAGGGTTGGAGGTGATTGCTCAGGATATCAAGGAAATCAGAGATACCATAAAGAAAGACTCCGGAAAAAGGGAGGAGAGACTTGCAGACGAGAAAAAAGAACTTTCCCTCAATAGGAAAAAACTCAACGAGGTCCTCGAAGAAGTTAGGGGTTTGACAAAGAAAATTGCAGATGTTGATCTTGAACCTCTCTCAAATAAGGTTGATACAGCAACAAAAAAGTGGTCCGATCTTTTCAAACAAAGGGTTGACGAATTATCAGAAGGCGTCAAGAAAATACACCATTCTGTTCTGACTGGGAAGGGTGAGCAGGCATCAGGCCTACAGCTTTGCCTTAAAAAAGCTCTCGACGCAAAGACACAGGATGACAAAGATGAGGAAGCCGACAAGCTCAGGAGAAGGACCTCTTTTGTTGTCTATGGGCTGGGCGAGTCGAGTTCGTCTACGCCTGATAAGCGCAAATCGGAGGACAAATCGAAGATCGAGGAATTGCTGAAGTTAATCTCTTGTGATGATGTCGAAATTGTTAACTTAATTAGACTTGGGAAAAGAATCGAAGGAGAGAGTGAACCTGCTCGACCAAGACCGTTGAAACTGGTATTGAAAAACGAAAATCAACAGTCGAATCTTCTCAAGTTGGCAAAAAACTTGAGGATGATGAAGGAAGGAGGTTGGTCAGCAGTTTTTATACATCGGGATATGACTCCAAAAGAAAGAGAAGCACGAAAACTCCTAGTCGAAAGTATGAAGCAGAGAATACGAGCTGGAGAGACGAATCTGTTCATCGCGGGGGACAGGATAGTTACCAGAAGACTTCCCGTTGCGGGAAAAATCTGAAAAGCTCCAACACAGAATCATACGTTCGAAACAAGTACTTGACTATTGGATATTTGAATTGTCAGTCGATCGGAAATAAAAGTGCATCGCTGACAAATATCATCGCTGAACATGATCTTGATGCCTTCGCAGTTGCCGAGACTTTTCACGAATCATCAGAAGACATCACTCTCGCAAGAATCACACCGGATGGATAAACGTGCGTGGATCAGGCACGAGAACGAAAACGTTTGGCGAGGTCTGCTACACAAAAGATGCAATCTGGTCGTCTACTGGGGGGCGGGGTTGCGTGGATTTGCAAAGAATCGTGCAAAGCCCGCCGAATGAATCTTACCAGCAAAGTTGAGACTTTTGAATTCGTTTCTGTAATGCTTATCTTAAGGAGTGTTAGAACAATTGCTGTGGTCATTTACCGGCCTGGAAGTGAACGAGTTTCTGACCAGTTCTTGGAGGATTTCAGCCAGATGCTTGAGGAATTAACTGTTCACAGCTGCCATATTCTTGTCGTTGGAGATTTCAACATTCACTTGGACAAACCGGATGATGTATGGACAATGAAATTCAACACGATCGTGGATTGCTTTGGTCTTGTCCAGAATATTTCTTCACCAACCCACAAAGCCGGACATACCTTAGACGTTGTCATCACGAAGGACCCAGCCCAGTCATCTTCTTTTGCTTGTGAAGTGTATGTTCCATCTGTGTCCGATCATTCTCTCATCATTTCAAGACTGCCACTCATGAAACCAAATCCTGTATCACTAATGGTAACAGGCAGGGCATGGAAGACCTTTGATCGTGATCTTTTTTTACAGGATCTCAAATCAAGCAAACTCTGCACTGAGGACAGCAGCTGGAGCGGCCTTGGACCGGATAAAATGGCTGCGATGTACAACAGAATACTGACCGATCTTGTTGAGAAGCATGCTCCACGTCGGTCAGCCTTGAGAAATTATCGTCCGATCACTCCATGGTTCAATACTGCTTGCGGCGAGCAGAAACGAAAAGCTCGTTCTCTTGAAAGAATTTACAGAAGAACCCGACTGATCTCTGACCGTGATAAATGGGTTGCGCAGTTACGTTTTTGCCAGGATTTTTATAGGAGAGCACAGGATGCGTACTGGCGGAATACGATTGCGGAGAGTGCAGGAAACGCAAGCAAGCTGTGGAGAGATTTGTCTGCCGTGATGGGAAAGAAACGATCTTTCATTCTTCAGGATGGTCTGACTGCAGAGCAATTCATGAGTTCTTTCGAGAAGAAGGTCACGGACGTACGAGCGTCTACCCTTGATTCGGATACGCCTGAGTTCAACACCTTCTCTGGAGAACGTTTCAGCAATTTTGCGACTCTTACTAAGGATGACGTCAAGGACCTAATTAAGAACTCTCCAAACAAGTCATGTGGTCTAGACCCGGCGCCAGCATGGCTCATCAAAGAATTTTCAGAAACCTTGGCCCCATTTGTTACAGATCTGTTTAATAAATCGTTGGACACTGGTCACTTTCCGGTCCCATTCAGAGTGGCCGAGGTCACGCCAATCTTGAAAAAATCTACGCTGGATGTTTCTCTGCCTGCCAGTTATCGCCCAGTTTCGAATCTTCAGTTCATCTCTAAGGTTTTGGAACGGGCGGTTAACAAACAAATTCAACATCACCTGGATGGACACAACCTTCTACCGGAGCATCAGTCTGCCTATCGGAGGTGCCGTTAGACGGAAACTGCATTACTCAAGGTTACTTCGGATGTTCTCTTGGCAACCGATCGAGGGATGGTAACACTGCTCGCTATGCTCGATCTCAGCGCTGCATTCGATTGCGTTGATCATGGAATCCTCGTGACCAGATTGGAGCGTACATTTGGCATTGATTCTGTTGCTCTTCGGTGGATCGGTTCGTATCTTTGCGATCGGAGGCAGTGTGTTCGTTATGGAGGTATCCTTTCTGGTTGGTCCTCGATTGTGTGTGGTGTTCCACAAGGTTCAATTCTAGGACCGCTATTCTTCATTGCATACACTTCAGATGTTTTTGCCCTGGTTGCTCAACGTGGTTTCAATATTCATGGTTATGCTGATGATCTACAAATCTACGATCATTGCGGCACTGAGAGTATCGGTGTGCTCGCGGACAGATTGGACGGCTGCGTTTCGGAGATAATGGAATGGATGAAATGCAATCGACTAAAGTTAAATGCCTCCAAGACAGAGGTCATTCTACTGGGATCCTCTAGACGTCGGTTGCACTGCACCTTTGACGAGATCAATATAGCTGGAAACATCATTCGTCTCGTCGATAGGGTTCGCAATCTTGAGGTCATCATAGATTCTCAACTGACTTTCAGCGAACACGTTGCAAAATTGGTCAACACCAGTTACTACCATCTACGACAGATGAGGTCAGTTCGCAAATCCCTCACGGTCGATTCTTCGCATGCACTTGCCCGCGCTTTGATCTTGTCTAGACTTGATTATTGTAATTGTCTACTCAGTGGAATACCGGATCTGTTAATGAGGCGGCTTGATGGTGTCATGCGTGCCACGGCTAGGCTGATTCTCCGATTGCCTCGATACGGTCATGTCACTAAAGCGATTCACGACCGACTACACTGGCTGAACATGCAGGCGCGTATCGACTTCAAGCTATCTCTCACTGCGTACCGATGCCTCCATGGTTCTGCGCCGTCATACCTCTCCGGTCTGTGCATTCCGGTGACTCAGTTTCCTGGCCGATCTCACCTTCGCTCGGCTTCTTCCGGTCAGCTTCTTGTTCCTTCCTGCGGAACCAGGACGTTTGGACCGAGGGCTTTTGCAGTTTCTTGTCCAACTACCTGGAACAATCTACCGATTGAACTTACCGATCCGGCGTGTGTTGATAGCGTTTATGTTTTTAGGAAACGACTTAAAACTCATTTTTTTCTTCGTATGACGAACGGATATTGACCCTTTTTGTTTCTGATGTGTGATTCTGTTTGTTCGTTTATTTTGGCACTGCCGCCTCGTGCTCTGAGAAATTTTTCTTTTTAGAGAGCACGTTAAATAAATAAATAAAAACAAAAAAATACATACATACATACATACATACATACATACATACATACATACATACATACATACATACATACATACATACATACATACATACATACATACATACATACATACATACATACATACATACATACATACATACATACATACATACATACATACATACATACATACATACATACATACATACATACATACATACATACATACATACATACATACATACATACATACATACATACATACATACATACATACATACATACATACATACATACATACATACATACATACATACATACATACATACATACATACATACATACATACATACATACATACATACATACATACATACATACATACATACATACATACATACATACATACATACAGGCACCGGAAATGATGTATATAGATTTGCAAATCGGCTGGCAGAATAGACCTATAAACAAAGATAGGCACAAACTTTTTTTTAAAGTTAAACTTTAACTGACTTTTAATTAAAAAACCTCAGTTAAACTTTTAGTTGCAACTAATTTAAAATACTTGATAACTAAACTAAAAAAAAAAAGTAGTTAAACTTTTTCCACCTATTTTTTAACTTTTTACTTTTTTATATTGATTCTGGCACTTTCGCTTCTCTCAATGAACTTCTTGAATCACCAAACGTTGCCACAGACGCGCCTATTAGGACATAATCAGCATCTTGCACTGAAATTTTTACTGTCCTGACTGTGACCTTTAAGCTTGATTTCTTCAAAACATGTTTTCACTATAGCACTATGGGCGCGTTGTTAAATTGATCGCGAAAGTGAATCCTGGTGTTAACTCCAGTAGCTCCTGTTCTAAGTAGGAGTAAATTGTAAGAGTACAGCGGTAAAGCGTGAGCCTGGACACCAATAGGAGCAAAGCGGTGTCCAATGAATACGGTAAAAAACAACACGCCCTATGCATCCTGTTCTTCACTGATTCCTAGTCTACTATCCTCTACGCTACAACACGGCCAGGCTCGAGAGTTGAAAAGTTATTGTAAACAAAACATAATAAGGTATGAACCCGAGAACTGATAAACATAAAGTTTTATTTAAATTTTTTTAAGCAACTAAATTTTTTAGTAACTAAAAAAATAGTTTAACTATCACTTTAACTAAACGTTTTTGATAAAGTTAAACTTTGCTTTTAATTAAAAAATTGTTATTAAACTATTAGTTAGTAACTTTTTAGTTAACTTTTGCCCATCACTGCCTATAAGCGGTGAAAATTGAACACACAAAGTTCAGACGAAACCAAATAGTTGTCAAGTTGTCAGTAAAACAAAACATATTTTTATAAGTTGCATTGTTTATATTTTCAAGTGCAAAAACGAAAACATATTAGACTACTAAGAGAATACAAATACGCATACAAACGATAACTGTCAAATTTTATGTAAAACATTTTACAAATGACTATAAGAAAAAGACTAAATCATATATGTTCCATTTTAATCCATATTTAAGCTGCTTCAAAAACTTGCAGTTCACACAGACTGAGATATCCATCAAAAGAGGACCCGGAGGGAGCTTGCTGGACGATGATGTAGCTTCCAGGAGGAGTAGAAATAGAGCAATCTACTCTGATCCAGGTAGCACTATTTGGGTAACAGTTGTAAATTCCACACAGAGGGTAAGTGTTTCTTACTGGTGCTTGGACTTCCCATGAAGTATTTGTGACGCCAATAGTCAAGTTGAAATATCTGATTCCTGTTTGTGTTTAAAATTTTAAAATCAATTATAGAATAGTTTATAACAAAATAACATATAAATTATGTCATAGTTTGTTAATAATCATAAACTTTAAAATTTCTATTTAATCATTCACTAACGAGCGCACAAGTGGATTAACAAGGTAATTATCATTAGGCATATCATTATACATTGTATCAACAAACAGGCACATATACAAACAAGCGGCATAGCATTGTGATTTTCAACATCTAAAATATTTGACCAATGGCTAGTGGCACATAATATATCTTTCGTTATTTCTTTTATCTGTTATTTACGTTTCTTATTATAATTCTTTTTATTCAATTTTTTAAAAATAAATGCAGTTTTTTCTCATTCAAAATTATCAAGTTCATTTGAGCAAAAACTATATGACTTTGCAGGTTTTATCAGGCAAATAGTTTTTGTGCCTTTTTCTCGGAATCAATACGGACATGTTGGTTATTGTGAAATTAGATATTGAGAGTATGCATGTAGGAGTTTACCTGTTGGCTATTTGGTAAATTAGAGGTGGGTGTTTAGTAAGCTGAGATTTATAGTGGTGTGTTGTTTTAATGGTAGGGTTGGATTCATGATTTCAGAACTTGAGTTTTTTTGCTGGGACCTCAATAAATATTCATATAAAATATAAATTTTTATCGCTATTTTGCAACAATTATCAAATTTATTCAATAAAATATTTTAAGCTTTCCATGTCTTGGTAAGGTAATTGTTCTTGTGCATACTTCTACTGTGTGTGCGTTTATGTGTGTGTGCATGTGTGCAGACTTAAACTAGCTCATTGTGTGTATAATCATGCGCAGACATATACCGTAGAATTCTATATACATGAGTATTTCAATTATATACATAAATTATTTTTCATTATATGATTAGACGTTTAAAAAAACATGAGGGATAGCATTGCTTAAAATCAAAACAAGTCAACTTTAAAACTCATTGTTTTTAAAAACACCATGAACTATTTAGCGTTTTTCTAACATAACTAAAAATTTAATTTCTTTTTTTTTTGGTATAATCATTTGCAAAAAAAATTGACTTACCAGAATTAGATAAAACTTGTCTTTTTTATATATTCATTTGAATTAAGTTTTTTCATAGAACTATTTACAACCAATTTTACTCACCGTAATAACCTGGAGCTTCTCTTGTTAATATGCGAACATAATCAACGATAACAACTCTATTCAAATCCACCATGAACCAATTTGGTCCTCCATCTGGATCTAATGTATGACTGCATTGACCTGCGTTAACTGATGTACCGTAAAAGCCGTCAACAGCAAGCCAAGAGTCAAAATATGTGGAGCTTTGATAGGTATTTTGATAGAGAGCTAAATTTGTACCAACTGCTATAGAAACATTATTTGATTAAATACACATTTTAAAACTTTCAATTTACTAAAACAGATATATAAAATGATTTTATAGTTATTATCTTACTTTTCGTGATAACCTGAAAAACATATTATAAATGATTTAATTAACATATTATAAATTATTAAAATTAAATAATTAATAAATTAAGATAATACTTGATTGAGTTATAATTTAATTATTTTCAATTTTGCAAACCTCATAACCGTAGCAAAATTCGTTGTAAGTAATTTTGCAAGGATAGAAATTGAAGAGCTGACATATCTTCGTGTTTGTCCAATAATTAAAAGCAGCACATGAGTCGTCCGCCACACATAGGAAGACACATAAAATACTTCCAGACAAAGATACAGTCACGCTGGGATTATCTAAAGCACAGCATGGGCTCCTATCACAAGTTTGATGTTTATCAAATATTCTACTTCTGAACTGACAACTGAAGCTGATGAACCATGTGCCAAACAGAATAAACAACTTCATAGCATAAACTGACAACATCACTAAATAATAAAGCAGTTAATATGAAAGATTGAGCAATCAGACAAATATTATTCTTATCAGATAAAATTGGCAAATTTATAGACTAATACTTAATTAATTTTTAATTCTTTTATAAAAATCAAGATCGAAGATACAAAACTGCTATTATTAAAAACACAAAACAAAAGATTTTTATTCTACGAAATAATGCATTTTCTTTTGTTTTTTGGTTTTTCGTCTTCATCCATTATGAAGACGAAATTAGGACATTCTGTAATTTTTGATTTTTTTTGCCGTAAATTAATTTAATTAAAAAACAGTTTTTAAAGATATTAAACGTTAGAAGGTGTGGCAGAAAATTTTGACGAATTTTGAAGGTAATGTGATCATACTGGAATTGATGCGGATATAACCTCACTGGTTAAACTTCTGTTTTGAATGTTATAAGCAATTCAGTTTAAGAAAGATTTAGCATGGATTTTTTAGTATAAAAAAAATAAAAGCTTACCAATTTTTACAAGTTGATGAAAAATCGATAAGAGGCTAAAATTCTTCCATTCAACGACACTTTTCGTTAAAAATCTTCGAGAAAAAAAACTAAAATTCGATTCAAAATCTGTTCTGTTGAAAGCAAAATGCAAAATGGAATAGAAACAAGTATTTTCAAGAACGTATAGCCATTAGGTAAATCGTTGCTTTTAACGTCATCATTTTGCAAAACACCAAGTAATTCTCAGAGGGACCGAAGCACTATGGTGAAGGTAGTTGTGCCCTCGTCCTGTTTTAGACTTCCTCTCGGTTAAGAAAAAAGTTAACCAACGTTAACACCCCACCTCCTTCGTTTATTGACTTGTTTGTAAGAAAAGTTTACTAGGTCCAAAAAGTAGGCAGTGACGGTCGTAGTCACAATTTGTATTTTACAAAAAGTAGTTAAATATAAATTTTATTGGTATAGCAGCTATGACAGCTGGGATGGAATAATAGTAAACTTTTAGTCATTTAATATATCGTCGAAAGTTTAGAATACAGAATGTATGTGAAAAAAATCAGGCTGCAAAACCTTGGCTAAAATTTTTATTAGATTAAATTTCAGTTTTAAGAAAAATTTTAAATTTTAGTATTTTATTTTAAGAGATATATTAGCTAATACTTTATTTTATAGGTTTCTGTCAAAACTGAAAAAAAAGTTTTTTACGAAATCGATTAAAAAGCTGTTAACATTTTTTAAAACTCTTTGCATTAAATGGCACTTTCAGTAACGATGCTTCGAAAAAAATCAATTTTGATTAAAAAAAAACTGCGATGCTACCAAAATTGAAAGAAACAATTCTTTCAAGGAAACATAATAATATAGTCATTGCTTTCAGCAACGTCGTCTTTTTTTTTTTATTATAGTTTATAGTCTTTTACACCATGTGTTTTAAGACGCCAGCAACGTCGTCGTCCTGTTCTGCCATAACCGAAGAAATTCAAAGCAGTTAATTTACTATGTCTTGCCAAGCCATTAAGCACTTAATTAGTTCACATATTTTTGCAACAACTGAGTTAAAGGTGATACGACGTCGTTTCTCTTCTTGTTGGTGTAATTAATTACACGCTTTACATGTCCGTAAAATACCGCGACAAAGTTTGTAATCACATTTTGACCCACTTCCCAGTACGTCTTCGATTTGAAATTGTGAATATATTTGTATTCTGGATACCTTAACAATATTAACTTAAAGAATTAATAACTATACTTTGAATTAGCATACGTGATATATACTTCGTTGACCAAGGTTTTCATTAGAATCGCTAGGTGGCAGTTAAAAAAACTAAAACGTAGATCGCAACGATTGAGCCCACGCTTTTATGCTAACAATTTATTTTAAACTTTCCAGAGCATTTTAATTTTGTAAATTACTTTCTTTATTGAAATTCTAAACTACGTAATATTGCTAGCCAAGTCATGTGTGATGAGAATTTGTTTCTTAACTGAACATCAACTAGGTACTCTTTAAGCTTGATGCAACGCTAACTTATATAGATAAAAACTAAGATATAATATATCCATTAAGATTACTATCCTTTTACATCAAATTCAGTTTGAAAAAGCTTAGTATGCTAAACTACATGTTTCTTGAATTTTTTTTACAGGTTTTTAATTAGCTTCACTTGTCTGTTGCTCTGTTCAGTGGCGTAACAAAGGAGGGCAGAGGAGCAGCCTGCCCAGTCGCCTGTAGGCTAGGGGGCGCCAAAAGAGAGGGGCGCATTATCAGTATAGGCAAAACTGTATAAGGTTTTTGAGAAAAATTTTGAAAAAAAGTACCTAGGACTAATATCCGGTCATCAGTTTTTTTTCTGGAAGTAAAAAGGAAAAAGTGTATAAGGTTTTCAAGAAATTTTTGAAAAAGTTTCTAAGATCCTCTCCCCGGTCGTCAGGTGTTGTTGGAGAAAGAGTTAAAGAAAGGTGGAATGTTTGCTGTAGGGGCGTATTCATTAGACTTTGCCCTGGGCGTCAAAAACCGTAGTTACGCCACTTTTGCCGTTGTCTGTTGTTTGCCTTTTAATCATTTTTAACCAATCTAGAGTTCTTAAAATTTCAGCTTAAAAGTAAAATTTGTTTTAGTTTTTATGAAAAATGAAAAGAGAGAGTAAAAAAAGTAAAAATGAAAAAGTGAGTGAAATAAAGAAAGAAGAAAAAAAAGAAGAGAGAAAGAAAGAGAGAACAAAATATATATATATATATATATATATAAGGTGAAAATGACAAAAAATTTGACACAGAAACTTATTTTAGGCGTACTATATTTAATTATTATAAAATTTAGTTTTTACGTTGTAGTAATACTACCTGTACTGTTCAGTTTTACAAATTTTGCAAACTTCACAGAACCATTTTATTAATAAACTTGAAATAAGTGTTTTAACAAGTTACAAATGCTACTAAAGAATGTACTTGAATATAATCTTGCATGCATTTATATCATTTGGAACAAACAAGAAGAAGAATTAAAAAAATTTATAACACGTTTTATAGCAGTACATCAATAAATTCACGTATCGAAAACACAACTTGCTTCCTGCTATATTTTACAGAAAATTAAATCAGTAACCGATTACTAGAGACTTATATAATTTAATAGAGTCCTTGGGTAGGGCTGGATTTTAAACAAATTTTAACATGCGGTGAGTTGGGCTCAGCAGGGCGATTTGAAAACTAAAAAATAAAAAAGTTTTTTTTATTATAACGAAAGGATTTCAACAAATTTTTGGCAAAATCTTTAATTTGTAGAAATTAAAAAACAAAAGGGTATACATACAGTTTTCATTTGTTATTACTTTCAGTAAATTATATAACCATTCTAAAAAAAAACTCAAATGTGGTTGTCATTATTACAACAACTGTTTTTTTATATTTTCTGCGATTTTATACTAAACATTAGTTTTATGTTAAAGAGGACATCATCAAGTGCAGAATGAAAAACTTTTTAAAAGAGGCTGTAAATAGATTCAATCACTTAACCACGGAACAGCGTGTTACTGTACGAAATTCAGTGAATTAAAACTCGTGTTTTTAATCAGAGATGACCTTGATCAGTGACGGATTTTCTATGTGATAAGAATATTTTATCCATGAGCGAAAACGGGAATGAGAGAGCAAGCGGGAGCGAGAAAACAAGCGGGAACGAAAAGCGACCAAGAACGGGAATGTGACCAAGAACGGGAAAGCGAGAGTAGAGGGGGGAAGGTGTAAATTGTGTAAAGGTTTTTGAGAAATTGCTTTGGGAAAAACGTGTTACAGTTAAACTAGGTAATTCATTTTAAAATATTACAAATTTATTTATCTTTTTAACACATTTTTATCTATATAAACGAACAAGAAAAATATGCTCGCCAAATTGCATCAATACTCAATCTTAAATAATTACCAAAAATTACGACTTCAAAAAAATATGAATCTATGAAAAACCAAAAAGTATTTATTACACGATTCTACGTAAAGAAAAATTCAAGCTGATTCAAAAACTTGAAGCTCACACAAGCTAAGAAATCCATCATTATTAGATCCTGACGGAGTTTGCTGGACAATAACGTACATTCCAGGAGGAGTTGAAGTAGAGCAATCTACCTTGAACCAGGAAGAAATATTTGGGTAGTTTTTGTAGATTCCACACAAAGGGTAAGTGTTTCTTACTGGTGCTTGAACCGCCCACGAAGTATTTGTGATGCCAATGTTCAATTTATAATATCTTATTTCTGAATGTAATTAATTGTAACCATTCGTCAATTATTTATTGCAAAATCAAAGCTTAAAATATTAATGTGGCCATTATTATGAGCTAAAAAACAATATTAATTATAATGGAGTTTAACATGACAAAAACTGTATTTTTACAGATAGAGTACTCGTAGGTATTATAATGGAGTTTAATATGACAAAAACTGTATTTTTACAAATAGAGTATTCGTAAATACTACCAAGGCCATTTTTCAAATTGTTGTTTAATTGGTTCTTCCTGTTTTGGTTTCTTTAAAATCATCTCCAACAAAATCTACTAACTGAATATTGCCGAATCTTTTCTCGTTAATATGCGAACATAATCAACAGCAACAACTCTTTTCAACTCCACCATGAACCAGTTTGGTCCTCCATCTGAATCGTTTGTCTGAGAACATTGAAATTGAGGGATTGATGTTCCGTACAAGCCATCGACAGCAAGCCAAGAATTCAACTTCAATCGAGGAGAACTCTGGCATGTTTTCTTATAAAGAGCTAAATTGATGCCAGCTGCTATAGAAACGTTTATTGATTAGTTAAACCTTTTAAGGCTAATTCATTTTAATAACACATATATGAAAAAAATTGCTAACTTACATTTGTTTGTACCAGCATCAAGTTGTCTTGTAACCTGTAAAAACATTTTTGTTGTTAACAACGAACTTAAAAAATAAGTTATCTTCAATTTTTACAAACCTCAAAACCGTGGCAAGATTCGTTGTTAATAATTTTGTACGGATAAAAATTGAAGAGCTGACATATCTTCGTGTTTGTCCAATAATTAAAAGCAACACATGAGTCGTCCGCCACACATTGCAAACCACATAATTTATTCCCAGACAGAGGAATACTCATGTTGGGATCATCTAACGCACAACCTGGACTCATTTCACATGTTTTTAGTTTTTCAAATATTTTATTTCTGAACTGGCAATTCAAGATGGCCAGCCGTGTGCCAAATATGAAAAACCATTGCATTACATGAACTGACCACATCATTATTCAGTAAAGCTATCAATGTAGAAAAACTTGAACGCTCATAAACACATTCTTGCTTACAGATGAAATTTGCAAATTTAACGATCAGAAAAGTAGTTTCCTTTTTGATTTTTTTATTAAAAAAGTTTTTAAATGTTTCAAAACGACGCAACAAAACTGCTATTAATCCGAAAAAAGTCAAAACAAAAACTTGTCTCGCGCGATAAAACTTGCTCTAAAAGGTAATGCATTTTCATTTTCTGTTTTTTTTCTTTTATTTGTGATGAGACAATTTTTCCCATTAGCGAGAACGGGAACGGGAGAGCAAGCGGGAGCGAGAGAACAAGCGGGAGTGGAAACGAAAAAGCGACCAAGAACAGAAGAGCAAGCGGGAACGGGAAAGTGACCAGGGACGGGAAAGCCAGCGGGAACGGGAAAGCCACCGGGAGCGGGAGAGCAAGCGGTTAAGGGAGAGAAAGCGGGAAAGCGAGTAAGAGCAGAGTATATTCATTTAAAACATACAGGTTATTTATGATCTCTTTTATATCTGGGAATTGATAATAACTCATTCAGTACAATCCAAATGAAATAAAAATTGTCTTCAACTATTTATAATCTGAAAATTGTGTTCCCATTTTCTTTAACATCAGCAAATGCTGTTGTAAAATATAAGTTGTTTCACAAAACTCGTGATAACGATTTGTAAAAGAAAACCATAGAGCACGTTGTTGAAACATTTATATTTTCCAGTTACCAGTATGAGACATTTATATTTTATAGTTATAAGTATGAAAATTTATATTTTCCAGTTACTAGTATGAAAATACATTTCTCGGAATATTCGGAAAACGTGAATAACTTGTAGGGAAATTGGACAAATGTCAAGTATGAATCATGCTGGTTCCCCGTCTTATCATAAGTGTCCAGAGTCTACGAATAAAAGATGATGGCTTAATTAAACTAAGAGATTGAACATCGAGAATCTATAATGAGGTCTTCAGTGGTTAACATATATATGAATGAATGAATGAATGAATGAATGAATGAAAGAACGAATGAATGAATGAATAAAAAAACTTAAAAGTAAATAAACGAACAAATGAACCAATAACTGAATTAAAAACACGATCAAAACATTTATAATAAATACACATATATAGAAAAACTAATATACGTTATAATACAAAAATACAAAAAAAAAAGAATTTATTAATAAATAATCATATTTATATAAATAAATAAAAATTCATAAAAATAAATAAATAAAAAAGTAAACACAATTTCTAATTAATGGTATACATATACAACCATAATAAAAATAAAAAAAATAAAAAACTTACTAAAGATAGAAATTTAATGAGTAAATAAACTGAATCATCAATTCATTGAGTGAGCTATAAATATTACAAGCAGACGACAAAACGACAACGGCGAGTATGCAGGTCACAAATTTTCAAGTTCCTGCCTGAATTCGGAAGTCGAAGAGTCCGATTAAGTTTTATGAACCTTCCCGATGAATGATAACATTAATTCTCCATTTGTTTTGTGATTGCTGAAGTCCGTTTCTGTGTGTACATATGTGTGTCTGTCTATGCGGGTAACTATGTGTGTGTGTTTTATGTGTATATCAATATGTGAGCTTATGTGTTCAGCCTCTATGTGGGCTTATGCCCGTACTTATGCGTGACATATATGTGATAACTCATGTGTATACCTATGTATGTGACTATGTCTATGTGTGTATACCTATGTATGTGACTGTGACTATGTGTGTGTATCGTATCGGTTTAAGGAATCTGTGTTTGTTCTGTAACAGGAAGATTCTCATTAAAAAAGTTGCCTCTAGTTTCAAGGACATTATTTTAACTCTTACACGAAATATTTCTGTTTCACTATTTTAATTTCCATCATCTTTTTCTCTCTGTGCACGTTTTTCCATCTAAAAAATATTTCTCCCTTTCTTGTTTCTACCCTGCTCTTTTTCTGTCCCTCGCATCCTTCTCACGGTCCCCTTTTCCTATCTCCGTTCCCTATTTGTCCCCACTCAGCCGGATCGAAGAGACAGTAAAAGCAAAGGTCTACATTATCAGACTGCCAAACAACGTGAATAAACATTACTTTGTTATTTGCTTTGTCTGTTTGTTCTTTCGTGGTCCATCTCTTCCTCCTTATCGCTTCCAACCTGCAAACACATTTCATACTATTTATGGCAGCGGAGTAAGTTCGCAATGGACGGAAACAAAAAAGTCTCCAGTTGCGCGGTAGAAAAAATTCTGTTTATGAGATATTTGTGGACTGACGATCAGGGTCGGCAGTTCGACAACATGATCTTTTGTGGACTGAAATTCTCGATTGGTCATATTTATATAAAACAAAAAATGGCAAAAAAAGGAGGAATAAAATTAAAAAAATGAAAAAATGAAAAAAATAAAAGTAAAATTAACTGAACTTTTAGGCTAAAAAACGGAATAAATAAAAAAACATGAAAAAAAGTTGGAAAATGGAAATAGAGTTTTTTTTCATTTTTTTATAAAAATCGTTCCGCTTCTGAAGGTCTTCCGCTCGCTGGGATTTTGATAATGGAGAGACGTGGTGATCCCATTAGGTTAAATCAACTTATTAGGAGAGTGAGAAGAGAGGAGAGAAAGAACTAGAGAAGAGAGTAAAATGAGAGAAAAGAAGCAGAAAGGAAACGGAAAATTCCCAAATGACAAGACAGATGCGTTGCTCGGGGTAACTCGTCATTTTTAGAAAGTGGGAAATAGTAAAAGACGGAGAAAGTAAAAAAAAAAGAGTTGGAACGGATAAACACAGGAATGTCATAAAAAGACAAAACGAAATAAAAATTGAAAATGAACATGACGACCTCAGTGATGATGATGACGACGACGACAACGACGATGATGACGACAATGATGATGATGATGATGATAGCTACAGTTCTGATTACGAATTACTCCCATTTGAGAATGTTTTGCTTTAACATCACTTTAAATAGCACATTCAGCGTAGTATACTATAAATAACGTTTCTACAGAAACTCAGCTTGATAGATTGTTTCTGCCACTTGTTAATATTTGTAAGAAAGCAAAACTCAAATCTGGATGGATGAGCACAAGATGAATAGACGAAGAAAAAATTGATGCACAAATTGAAAGAGAGATGAGTGATGGACGGATGGATGGGTGAATGAATGGAAGAATGAATGGATTAGATAAATGGATGGATGGATGGACGGACGGATGGACGGACGGACGGATGGATGGATGGATGGACGGACGGACGGACGGACGGATGGACGGATAGACGGATAGACGGATGGACAAATGGACGGATGGACGGATAGGCGGACGGATGAATGGATCTAAAGATTAACCAACATATTGATAGATGGTAGAGAAAAGAATAAAGCCACGATGGACCGAATAAGTAAAAGAAACGTGATTAATGTACAATCGCACGGACGGACGGACACATGAGAAGTTATACAGACGGACGGACGGATGTATGGACGTATGGACGATTAAGCAGAGAAAATGATTTCGAATAGCGTGCCCGCCTCTTGTAGTGACTTAGTGCCACAGTGTCGCATGCAGACGCCCATATAACCTGGATGTTTCTTGCGTTTGTCACACGGCGGCAAACGGGACATGTGTGCCGGACTCCAATTGGAACGTTTTCCTTGAAAGTTGAGAAAAACTTTTTGGAACGTACGTTGGCGAAAGTTTTGCGTTACTGTGGCGATTTGTCGAGGTTGGTAGGAATTGATTTTTTTTCCAAAATAGTTTATCATAACAATTAAATTAAAAATATTCTAGATTAGATTATTATTAATTTAAAAGTGTACAAGCAGTCAATTATATCTCAATGACTTATATTATTTTTGGTTTGCTATATAAGTTCATTTTGATTGATTGATTGATTGATTGATTATGTGAGTATTAACTTGTTATCGCCTAGTGAGTACACAGCAAACTGCCAGTTTGAAAATATGAAGCATTTGAAGTAATATCAAATAAGCGATAGTATAGTGCTCAAATATTTAAAAAAAATAAATTCTGAATAAAAATTAAATTATAATAAATAATGAAAATCATAAATAATGAAAATAATTTTGATAAATATTGATTACAGCAGTTAAAATGATTTTTTTGCTTGTTCTTTGTACTTTCGTATGACGAAAAAAAAATTTGAAAACATTAATCCAGCGGAAGAGTGGAATGTTGTCCATCCGGTTGTCAAGCTGCTGTCATGGAAACTCAATTCCCACGTGGTGGAGTTTTGCACCACTTGCAGGCTTTGTCCTCCTCGTGTCCAGCTTATCCCAGGGGACCCTACACAGGGGTTGGTAGTCATCATCATCATCAGCATTATAATCATCACCAGTGTTATCGCAGGCATCATCATCATCACCATCATAATCATCGCCAGTGTTATCGCAGGCATCTTCATCATCATATTCATCATCATCATCATAGTCATCGTCATCATCATCATCATTATCATTATCATCATCATAATCATCATCATCATCATCGCCAGTGTTATAGCAATCATTATCATCATCGTCTCAACAACAAAATTGACAACGTTTCTAAGTGCGATTTGAGTTCTGAAATATTTAAGTTGATTAATTATTAACATTTTGTGATTTTAATATTTATGCGACATAAAATATGAATTAATTTGAGAAATTTCGTCGAAACTGCACACAGCGTGCACATTCATAACAACTCCGTTCGCCTACGTACACTCTGAAGAGTCTTTTTGACCCCTGGTCGTTGTTACCATGGGAAAGTTTCAAGCATAAATCTCTCTTTTTCCCCCGAGAAAGTCTCAATAAATCAAGATAACAAATGAAAATATTAAAAAAATAGATAATTTTATTATTGATGTTTTTAAAGTCAAAAAGGTCGCTAGGGTCAAATTTAAAATAAAATTTTAACCAATCCATTTTTTTTTCAGACAATTTCAGCTATAAATATAAATGTTAATATTAAAAAAACATAAAGACATTAATAATACAAAGTATAAACCTATGTAAATTTTTAAAACATAGAATTGCTACACAACGGCAGAACGGAAGGCATTATAAATCACTAACAGGCGGCGACGGTTCCGTTGTGTAACATAAATATTTTATATTAGATGTGACTTTTTGTCACACATATCTGATTGTCACACATGTCTGATTGTCACACATATCTGATTGTCACACAGAGGCGGACATGGATCCATTTTTGGCAAGCCTTACTCAATCCAACCAAACCCATCCCAGCCTAGCCAACCTGAAATGTTAAATTTCTAACCCAGCCCACTAAAAAATTAATAGAGAAAGTTAAAATTTTAATTCTACTAATCCCAACCCAATTGGATTTATTGCATAGTTTCAATCTTAACAAATAGTTTATAGAAAAAGAAATTGTTATTGTTTGATTATGTATAATACAATTTTATTGTATAGTTAATAATGCAAATAAATTATTATATAAATAATATTATTGACCAATCTATATAAAATAAAATGTAATATAGACAATGGATATTTTGATTTAACAACTGGATACACGAAATTATAAAAAATACTCATTTGGGGTTAATGTTTTATCACTGATTATATCATGATTTGGAATTAATTGATGTAACAAGCTACAGTTGCGTCAGTAGTCGTTTCATACTTATACAAATCTTTATGTAACGTTGACGTAATTGATCTACCGTTTGAGGCATATTAGATTTTTTTTCTATTAGATTTTGTCAAGGATATCTTGATATAACAAGACATTCATTTTCTTATTCAGCTGTCGTGTCAAAATATCAATTATACACCCTTTATCATACAATCAAAAATATTTATTTTATTTACTGGAATAAATAATTATTCATATTTTTTGGTTTCATAATTAACAGAAATATTATAACCTAAGGAAGTGTAATATAATTACATATAAATTAATATTATTAAAACTGCAAAATGTTGCCAACTTTAAGTTTATTTTTAAAAACATTTTTATTACTTTTTTTTCTTATTTCGCTTTCCGCTTGCGAAGTTGCGTTGCGGCCGTAAAAACTGAATTTCTCACTCGAACTGTTCAGAGTAGAGAGAACTACTGATTGTCACATTGCACTTCGTGATTTAACGCCATTCATTGCATAATGCTGTTTTATTGGGTTTTATTCTGTTTCACTTTGTTTCATCCTCTCCTACCGGATTCCGTCTTGTTTTCTTAACTTTTCTTTTGTTTTATTCAGTTTTATTTAGTCCGGTTGAATTCATTTTCTTCCCCACTTTTTTTATTGACTTTTTTGTCTTCTCCGACAGACAATTTATACTGACCAATTAAGCAAATCACTTCAAACTCATTTGAATAATATAAAAAAAATAAATTTTATTGTTCAAATGTTATGTTTCAGCAGTGGGAGAAAATATATTTTATAATTTAGAAAATGTTATAGTTTTATGAAATACTTTCGTACTATAAAACTATTTAAATGCGAACAGCAATTGCGACACATTGTAACACCATTTCTAACTCTCAATATCAAGTTTTCAACCCCTTGCATTGCTTCACAGCTCTGTATCTAAAATTTAATAAAATATTTTTTCAATAAAACACACATTTTGTTAAAGTTTATAGTCTTTTACACAAAGTGTTTTAACCAAGGATATACTAAAGTACTTCCTGTCGTGGAACATAATATGATCTTTCAAACTTTTTCTCCCTCCTTTATCCAGTCTTGGGACTGATTTGCAAAAGCGAGGCGGAGTTTAAAAAATAAATGTAGATATTTAATTCATATTTATTTATTTATATATGATGGCTGCTAAGCAACAGGTGCCATAAAGATCTGGCGATGCAAGTTAAATAAGAAGAGCGGAATTAGCGGTTTGAAATCTAAGAGAGATTGGCTGTTCAATGAGGCAGCATGTTTATGTTCCATCAGGTTCAGAAACGTGACTCATTTGATGCTTTTGTTGCACGCAATTTTCATATTTTATTTATTTTGCAGAAAAAATGTTCTTTTGTGCTTTGTTTTTCAAGCATTGCGTTAATATTTTATGATTTTATGGCTAGTATTTTCTTTTTGGGTTGTTGTTTATTATAATTATTATGTCGCGTCTTGATTTTTGAGTTTTAAGAATTATTCTAAAAAAACGAAATGCATGAATTGCAACTGTAAAAACGCTCGAAATTATTTCTAATGCGTCCAGAAGGTGATGTTGCAATTAGTTTCCATGTTTCAGTTTCTCTTTTAGGGCATTGTCAGCTTCCGATCTTATTTTACAGTAGTTTTGTTAACTTCAAAACGCGGAGCGGATGTGGTATGCATCATGCTGGGATTTATTTGTATTAATTATTTGGATTACTTCACGCTGGGATTTATTTGTATTAAAACACTAATAAAGCCACCAATAGGCTCACTTATATAAAAAAAAATATATTTTTGATTTTTTGGTTAATTTTTTGCTTTCTCAAAAAAATCGATAATCCGGAGATTTTTCATCGTTTAGTTTGAATATCTAAAAATCTGCTCTTTTGCTATTTTACTTGAATTTGTTGAATCAAATTATTGTACAAATAAAATAAATAAAATTAAATTAAAAAATTGTCAAAAACTAAAATAAGTTGTCAATATATTTTATTGACAACTTATTTTAGTTTTTGACAATTTTTTTAGTTTATTTTATTTATTTTATTTGTACAATAATTTGATTTTTATTTGATTTAATAAATTAATTGTTTTTGGTTTCTATTAAAATTCACATATATTTTCATAACTAAACTAAATTTTGTTATTTAATTTTTATTTTATTACATTATTGTTTTTTTTATTATACTGATAATGAATTTTGGCATATTTTTTATTCTTACATATTCCACATATAATCGATTTTGTTTTATTTATATTGAATTTTTTATAATTGCATTTTGTTATTTAATTTTTATTTTATTACATTATTGTTTTCTTTATTATACTGATAATGAATTTTGGCATATTTTTTATTCTTACATATAATTGATTTTGTTTTATTTAGATTGAATTTCTATAATTGCATTTACTTCATTCACATGTAAATTCAGTGTTCATTAATGTATTAAGTTATTGTACAATAAAAGAAATTTCGGTAACGTCACATAAACATATGCTGGCGTGTGCATGTGAACGTACATTTGTACACTGTACACACGTATGTATGTGTATTGTGTACGTACATTTGTACACTGTACCCATGTTTGTATGTGTATGTACATTTGTACATTTGTACACTGTACACACGTGTGTATGTGTATGTACATTTGTTCACTGTACACACGTATGTATGTGTATGTACATTTGTTCACTGTACACACGTATGTATGTCTATGTACATTTGTTCACTGTACACACGTATGTATGCGTATGTACATTTGTTCACTGTACACACGTATGTATGTGTATGTACATTTGTTCACTGTACACACGTATGTATGTGTATGTACATTTGTACACTGTACACACGTGTGTATGTGTATGTACATTTGTTCACTGTACACACGTATGTATGTGTATGTACATTTGTTCACTGTACACACGTATGTATGCGTATGTACATTTGTTCACTGTACACACGTATGTATGTGTATGTACATTTGTTCACTGTACACACGTATGTATGTGTATGTACATTTGTACACTGTACACACGTGTGTATGTGTATGTACATTTGTTCACTGTACACACGTATGTATGTGTATGTACATTTGTACACTGTACACACGTATAAATGTGTATGTACATTTGTTCACTGTACACACGTATGTATGTGTATGTACATTTGTACACTGTACACACGTGTGTATGTGTATGTACATTTGTTCACTGTACACACGTATGTATGTGTATGTACATTTGTACACTGTACACACGTATGTATGTGTATTGTGTACGTACATTTGTACACTGTACACATGTATGTATGTGTATGTACATTTGTACACTGTACCCATGTGTGTATGTGTATGTACATTTGTTCACTGTACACACGTATGTATGTGTATGTACATTTGTACACTGTACACACGTATGTATGTGTATGTACATTTGTACACTGTACATATGTGTGCATGTGCGAGTGTGTCTTTTTTTGCCTTCGAGCGATATGAGCGTGCAATTGATTAATTTTTGTAATTTTTTTATGACCAAAAATTTTTCTAGGCCCAAACTGTCTATGTAGAAACATTCCGTAACAAAAATCAAACTTAGTTTACGTAACAAAGTTTGAAAGTTTCAAACAACATTTAGCAAGTTTATTTTACGTTTTATGGGAAAAAGTAATTAAGAGAGAGTAGAAAAAAAAGATTGGGAGCAGGAAAACAAGCGGGAGAATGAGCCGGAGCTGAAAAACGAGTGTAATTGGGAAATTGAGTGGGGGTGGAAGAGTGAGCGGAAGCAGAAAAACGAGCGGGAACGGAACAGGAGAGTTGACGATAACGGAAACGGAAGAACGAGCGGAAGCGGGAACGGGAAATCGAGCGAAAAGGAGCAGGAGAGCGAGCGGGAGGAGGAAGCAAAGGGGAAAAAAACGGAAACAAAAGAGAAAAAAATAGAAAAACCTTTGAAAACCACGGACAACGCAGGTAACCGTACTAGATTATATATAAATGTTTGTCTGCCTGCCCGCTGTACAAATCCAAACAACGGGACCGATTTTATTGCGTAAAAAATTCAAATTAATTTACGTAACAAAATTTACAAAAGTCTTCAAGCACCTATTAACAAATCCATTTATTTTACGTTTTATGGGCAAAAAAATAGAAAAGAGAGGAAGAAAAAAAGGAAGCAAGAAAACGAGTGGGAGGTATTCTCTTCAAATCCTAAGCATACCTTCATAGAAAGGTTTTCTTTCCAAAACCCTAGCACTTCATAACAACTTTTGTAATAAATTAAGTATAAGAAATTGACTTTTTGTACAGCACCAAAAAATTTTTTTTTCTTTCGTCAAAAACCTTTTTCTAACCATTTTAATCGAAAAGTGAAATTCAATTTCAAAATTTAAAATTGAGCCATAAATACCAACTCAGCGTTTTTACTATTTTGTTTTTTCTCTTTTTTGGTTTTCTTCAACATCTTTTACTTCAATGGCCCTTATAATCAAGTTTTCAATTTTAAGTGCAGAGATTTTGCCATTTTTTAAAAATTTCATATTTATTTAAATATATTATCTGTATTATCTGGCTGCACAACCATTGCTGCAACTTTACCATTACTATTACCATTATACTCAATTACACCATTTTCACTACCATCCTAAGCAAAGTTGCAACTAGTATAACCACCTTAGCATCAACAATATTGAAGAAATCTATAAAAAAAATATAATAAAAATAACTCACTGTTAGGATCGATTGAAAGTTTTCTGCCGTGTTGCTACGGCAACGAAACAGCCAGACAAAAAACCACAAAATGCGATGAGAACAATCAAGATTTTTTTAAATTTTATGAAAAAAAATTGTTTTTTATTTTACTGTTTTTGTTCTCTTCTGAGCAGACGACAGAAAATTTGTAGAAGTCGAACAGCCGCGCCAAAAGTGATATTGACCGTTTGTCAGTTTGTCAGCTTGCTCTTTTGTGTACGGTATCGACAAAAAGTCGAAAAACTTGGCTTAGAATTAAGGAAAGGCGTGGATGCAATCTGGCTGAATTTTTTTATCTGTTTTTTTTTTGTTTTGCTTTTACCTTTTGAGTTGCAATTTGGTTTTTGTGTGTGTGTGAGAAAAATTTAAATCGAGTGAAGTTGGAAAAACTTTCTTGCTTGAGTTTGCTTTTTTGAACTCAAAAAGGTGTGCGCTAGAAATCGGAAAATATCACTGATTGAACAGATGAGATACTAAACATATATAAAAAAATTAATTTTGATTATGTAGACATTAACCGTTATATCAACCGCATTCATTCAGCTTTGACCAAAGTTTTTGGACATTCAACAAAAACAAAAGCAACAATATCATTACTACCACCATCATCATCATCATTCTCATTACCATCATCATCATCATCATCACCACTATAATCATCATCAGCGTCATCGACACTGCTATCAATACCATCATCATTGTCATCGTCATCATCATTGTCATCAGGATCAAAATTATTATCTTCACCACCACCACCATCACCATCATCATCAACATCATCTACTACGAAACAGATACAAGATAGCATCTCCAAGCGGTCGTGCCTATAACTCAATCCTTCGATACCACGTTGTAGTACTCTTCGCATCGCTACCACGACCAGCGACCCGCATTATTACGTAGGCTCATAGCTCACAGCTTCCTGTCGAAACTTGCGATGATTACGTTCTGCCGCCATGTTTACGGTTGTCCGTACGATAACGGAGCTGCTGTTGAGAATCTACGTTTTTTTTCTATTTTCTACACTCTATCAAGTTCATTAAAGTTACATTCGGCAGCGAGACAAGCCATATGCCGTGAGGGATGTTTATGGTCGCAGAGTCAAGTCTTTGACGTGAAGTCAGAAAGCTATGTGTTGTTTCTAGGTGATATCAACTAACCAATTAACATTATCGTTGACGATAATGATACGATGCATAAACACATTTGTACAACAAAAATGTGAAGTTAACTACCTACGTTGTTCATCCAACTATCCACCATATGTGTCCTTACGCCATCCCAAAAACTTTTCCCACAGAAATGGTCACACCAGAAATTGTCGCAAGTTGACAAATTAATTTTGTTTTTTCAGTTTTAGAATTTAAATCGAACTAAATAAAAATCTAACATTTTTAATAGGAAGGCTGCATTTCTATAGAAAAATTTATTTTTACTTTTATGAAAAAGCAGCTAAAATCCACTAAAACGTTTTAACAAAGTTCCCAGTTTCAGCTTTTAGAATTGTAAGCGGACGATCGTTAATCATCTTCAAACAGTTTCGTATCTTTGTTTATTGATTTTGTAAGAATCTCGAACAAAGTTTCTCCAATTTCTCAATTGACCCCCAACTAGCACAAACATTGACCAAACGAATTTTCCCAAATTCCGATTTCTTTCTCTCCTCCCAAAGGTTTGATTGTGGTGATGAATTTCAACTGATTTTAAAGCAAGCCGCTTTTAAGCTGGTTATAATATTCATTAATGAACATATCGAAATGAGCTCAGCTTGCAGCTGGAACGAATATTATTATTTGATATTTTTACTCATAAACGGTTTAATAAAATAAGAATCAGATGACATATTCATCGTTTGTCAATTTAATTGGTTTTTTTTAAATAAAAAATAATTGATTTCATTGATTTAACATCTCCGTTTGAATCACGAATTATTTTGGCTTCTTCGCATGTACAAATTACTTTCAACCATACTTTTTTTTATCACATTTGATAACACAGCCTCACACACGGACTAACCAACTCACACACAGACTTACTAACCCACCCACCAACTCACACGTTTATTCACATACACACTCACAGGACGTCTGAACATGGGGCAATTTGACACCTGGTGGGACCAAGGTGACTCAGTAATGATAGAACAAGGAAGAAGTGTCAGCATCACATGCAGGGCGGCAGCTGTTCGCTTCTTCGACGTCCTCAGGGTCACGATCGCCCAAGGTTGGTAAATTAAAAAGAAAACATTTAGAATTAATAAGTCATTCACTTATTTTTATATTTGTATTTTTTTATTTTGTATTTCAATGAAAAAATTGGTTTTGAGTTTTTTTTCTTCTCCAAATGTCAAATACGTGTTTGCAACTTGAAAAGTTCCCATCCTAACAAAGGATTTTTTTTTCAAAAGCTTAATTTGCTCAGGTGCGCGTCTCATTTGCAATCAAGAGAAGAAGAACAGACAGCCTCATTAGTCATAGTAACAGATGAAATCATCATCAAATGTTCCTGACGAAATAAAATTAATTTTTTTTTGTAACACAAAACAGTCGACTTCATTCATTCATTCATTCAAACACCAAACTATAAAATGAATATTTTATGAGGCTAAAAACTGGATCGCCGCTTTGATATATCGGCATCGGACATGGCAGCTGTCTGCAAGCATTTTCTTTTATCTTCGCATGGGATTTTTTGACGCCGCGTCATTTGATCTTATGACGATCTTCTGTTCAGTTCTTTTGAGTTGCCATTTTGAAATGTCGGTCATGAAAAACCCATATAAAGTTCTGCCTTATCACGGCCAGCCCATATCATCCGCGATTTTTGGTTTTGGTTTAATTTGTATATATCCGCGTTTATATGATATATATATGTGGTGATGTTAACGAAGGAAGTGGTGTTTTGAATTTTGCAATAACAAAATTAAATCAAAATTTTTATTTAATTGTTTTGGTTTCAGAACTTATATTTTATCTTCAGCATCACCATCACCATCACCATCATCATCATCACCGTCACCGTTACCGTAATCTTCATCGTCATCGTCACCACCACCACCATCATCATCATCATCATCATCATCATCACCATCACCATCACCATCACCATCACCATCACCATCATCATCATCATCATCATCATAATCATAATTTTCGTATTTTTATCTGAAAATATTTTTGGTTCGTCAGAGTTTTTGGATGGTTATTTAATTTTTAAAATAATTAATAGACAAAATATGTTTTGTACAGCTATTAGAAAAGTCATTCATAGAGAACTGTATTTTCTTTTCAAAATTTTCCAAAAAAACATAACAAAGAAGAATTGGAAAGTATTCTATAAATCCATTCAAATCATGTTGTCCATAAACCGCCAGCCCACATCACCCGCGTTTAAATGATATATATGTGGAGATGCTCACGAAGGAAGTGGTGTTTTGAATTTTTCAATGACAAAATTAAATCAAAATTTGTATTTAATTTTTTTGGTTTCAGAAATGGTATTTTGTCATCAGGATCAAAATTATTATCTTCACTAACACCACATCATCGTCTCCGTCACCGTCACCATAATGGTCATCGTCATCGTCATCATCATCATCACCATCACCATCATCATCATTATCAATTTCGGCTTTTTATCTACAAATATATTTGGTTCGTCAAAAGGTTTTTGGATAATTATTTAACTTTAAAAAAATGAATAGACAAAATATGTTTTTTTAAAAGTATTTGAAAAGTCAGTTATAGAGAAACCGTAATTTTTCCAAAATTTTCTAAAAATGCACCACAGAGTAGAATTTGGAAAGTATTTTATAATCTACAACGTTAATGATAATAATAAAAATAGTGATAAATTAATCACAAGTTTAAGTAATAGTAAATATATACTAATACTATATATATATATATATACATATATATATATATATATATATAATTAGCACTAAATAATGCTGATCAAAACATTTACAACTGTTGACATTTGTTACTTGTTTTATTTAATTTTCATCCTGTTTATCTTTATTAATAACTCACAGTACAGAAAATTTTGATTAATAAATAATTTGAAAACTCATCAAAATGGCAGCACTTTAAGAAAAAATAGCATTAATGTCTACCTAAGTCGGAATTGATTTTCATAAATCAATAGAATGATTGATAGATTGATTGATTGAAAGATCACATTATTGGATTCTCTTATCAACCAAAAACAATTGCAATGCTGTGGTGACTTGAACTCGGTGATGTAATCGTCTGACATCTGCGGTATTTCCTTTCAATTTCATGCACGCACGGAAGTCTTATACGAAGCAATCTGAAACTCCTGGAGCTTAGAATGGCTGCCTGACATTTAAACACACATCAGATTACATTACCACCCGACTTGCGCAGCTAATAATTGCTTAAATTGACAACATAAGGAAGAGGAACGTTGATTACATTTCTGTATACTTTATTACAGCAGTTTTTTAGACACGTTTTAGAGGATTAGAGTAACGCGTTACTGCTAGCCCATAATATTGCCCTAGTTAAAATGATATTATATGTTCAGATTTTCACGTAGAAAGAGGTGTTTTAAATTTTGCAATAAAAAAATAAAATCAAAATTTTAATTTATTTATTTTTGGTTTCAGAAGTTGTATATTGTCAAAAAATTATTTGATTAAACGTTTGATCTATGTTGTATTTTTTGCAGGTAATGAATAAATTGATTAAACTTTTTTTTTGCTGTGTATGTCTGGGTAAAGGTGCTTGTAAAATCTTATGACAAATTTTCACTTTACTTTCCTATATCCGATCTAGTTAACCTTTTACCCGCCGCTATATGTTCCCGTGGAGATAATTGCGTGAATTTTTATATGTTTCTATGGATGACATTCTAAGACTTCTCACAAAATTTCAGTGACATACGTCAACCAGAAGTCGAGATATTGGTATGTTCCCATTTGGGAACGTTGGAGGCTACAAATACAAATTTTATCAAAACAGCACTTTTTGTCTACAATTTTTATTATCACTGTATTACCATACAACAAACTTCAATCTATATATATAAAAATGAATGTTTGTATATATGTTAATGGCGTTTATGCATTGCTACACCATTCATCCGATCGTAATGAAATTTTCACACAACCTTGAGAGTCAAGAGGAATCAAATATAGAGAAAAATTTTTTGAAATCCGTCACAAAATGAGCGGAGCGGAGCGGGTGAGCGAGCGGGAACTATATATATATATGTATGTGCGTATGTATGTGTGTATGTATGTATGTGTATGTGCATGTATGTGTGTCTGTGTGTGTGTTTATGTATGTACTAGCGGAGATACCCGGCGTTGCCCGGGTTTTTTAGAGGTTTTTCTAATCTTTGTCTCTTTCTCTCCCGTTTCCTTTCCCACCTGCTTTCCCACTCCTGTTCGTTTTCCCGCTCCCGGTCGCTTTCCCGCTCCCGGTCGCTTTCCCGCTCCCGGTCGCTTTCCCGCTCCCGGTCGCTTTCCCGCTCCCGGTCGCTTTCCCGCTCCCGGTCGCTTTCCCGCTCCCGGTCGCTTTCCCGGTCCCGGTCGCTTTCTCGCTCCCGGTCGCTTTCCCGCTCCCGGTCGGTTTCCCGCTCCCGGTCGTTTTCCCCTTCTTGGTCGCTGTCCCGTTCCCGCTCACGTTTGCTCTCTCATTCCCGCTCACGCTTGCTTTTCCGTTCCCGCTCGCTGTCCGTTCCGGGTCGCTTTCCCGTTTCTATAATAGACAAACTAACCCACAAACATTCATATATATTTATAGTCTTAGCAAATCTATTTTACGTTTTATAGGCTAACAGAAGTTATGAAAGAATGGAAAAGAGAAAATGAGCGTGAACGGGAACGGGAGAGCAACTCTGACCGGGAATGGGAGAGCAAGCATGACCGGGAACGGGAGAGCAAGCGTGAGCGGGAACGGGAAAGCGATCGGGAACGGGAAAGCGACCGGGAGCGGGAAAGCGACCGGGAGCGGGAAAGCGACCGGGAGCGGGAAAGCGACCGGGAGCGGGAAAGCGACCGGGAGCGGGAAAGCGACCGGGAACGCGGAAAGCGACCGGGAACGCGGAAAGCGACTGGAATCGGGAGAGCAAGTTTGGAAGGAAACGCGAGCAAGAGAGAAAATCGATAACAAAACTTCTGAGCGGGAAAGCGACCGGGAGCTGGAAAACGACCGAAAGCGGAAAAGCGACCGGGAACGCGACGAAAACGGGAAATTGGAGAAGGAAACGGGAGCGAGAGAGACAAACATTAGAAAAACCTCTAAAAACCCCGGGCAACGCCGGGTAACCCCGCTAGTGATAAAATAAAAATCAATTGTACTACGAAACAAGTAAATTAAAAACGAATTTTTAAAACCAATGCTCTTATATGTAATTAAAACACAAATTTTGCAATCAATTTTTTTTTATATTACTCTTTTATTTTATGTTAAAGTCGAAATATCTTAATTATATCGAAATATCGAAATTAATTAAAATTATCTAAATTAATTGACTTATTGTAAAACTAATAATTGAATATTGCATTGTCTTCTATTTTAAGCATGTATGCAAAATTTGAAAAAATCTATCATCAGGAAGTGACTCAAAAATTGATTGCAAGATTTGAAACAGACAGAGAAACAAACAGACAGACAGAGAAACAGAGACGACGAGTTAATAAAAGCATTGGTAATAATAATAAAAATATCATCAAAAAGCATCGAATTTAAATATCTCAACTATTTTCATGAAAATTTCGTACACGCTTGAGAACCGCGGTCAGTGAGTGTGGTTCGTGTTAACTTGGTAAAATAGTCTGCCAGTCGGTTAGCGTTTTGTGGTCAAGAAAACCCTCAAGAAAACCCTCAAGAAAACCTTCAAGAAAACCCTCAAGAAAACCCTCAAGAAAACCCTCAAGAAACCCCTCGATAAAATCCTCAAGAAAATTAACTAAATTAATTGACTTATTGTAAAACTAATAATTGAATATTGCATTGTCTTCTATCTTGAGCATGTATGCAAAATTTGAAAAAAATCTATCATCAGGAAGTGACTCAAAAATTGATTGCAAGATTTGAAACAGACAGAGAAACAGAGCCGACGAGTTAATAAAAGCATTGGTAAAAATCAATTGTACTACGAAAAAATGAAAAGTATATGCATATTTTGGATAAATCTTTTATCAATCTTTATAAATCTTTTCAATTTTATAAGTTGTGAAATTCCGGAAAACATTTCTCATGCAAACGCTTGCCGCACATTTCACACCATTTACGGGAATCATTTTGGCATAAACTACATCTTCCTTGCGTAGTTGATGACAAGTAATGTCCAACAGTTGCTTCCTTGACATCCTTGATGATAGGACTTGTCGGACCACCTTTCCTGCTTCGAAAACCATCCAGACCAACTTTCATGACCACTGCAGCAACTTCTCGTCGAAAATCTAAATGGCTTTTTGCTCGCCCCGATCCTACAGCGTGCCAGTGAAGCCTCCATGCAGCTACTACTGCCATATTCAAACCGTTTGCAAAAAGGTTCCACCACCATTTTTTTGATCGAAGACTGGGTTGATAAGAACTAAGCATGCGATCCAATAAGTCAACTCCACCCATATTTTGGTTATACAGGGGAACGACTTTTGGCTGTTTCACTGCGATTTTTTGCTTCTGTATTTTTTATTATTTTTGAATTGCCATTTGAAATGTCGGTCATCGAAAAAAAATCTGAGTTTTTGTTTTACACAGCTAGCCCATATAACACGCGTTTAAATGATATATATTAATCATCATCATCATTTTCGTCTTTTTATCTAAAAATATTTTTGGTTCGTCAAAGAGTTTTTGGATGGTTATTTAATTTTAAAAATAATTAATAGGCAAAACATGTTTTGAAAAAATTATTTCAAAGGTTAGTTATTGATAAACCGTATTTTTTTTCAAACATTTCTACTAAATTTTTAAACGTCGGTCATGGAAATCAAATTTCCGCCTATAGACCGCCAGCCCACATCACCCGCGTTTAAATGATATATATGTGGGGATGTTCACGAAGGAAGTGGTGTTTTGAATTCTGCAATGACAAAATTAAATCAAAATTTGTATTTAATTTTTTTGGTTTCAGAAATGGTATTTTGTCATCAGGATCAACATTATTATCTTCACCATCACCATATCATCGTCACCGTCACCAAAATTGTCATCGTCATCATCATCGTCATCGTCATCATCATCATCACCATCATCCTCATAATCATCATTATCATTTTCGTCTTTTTATCTAAAAATATTTTTGGTTCGTCAAAGAGTTTTTGGATGGTTATTTAATTTTTAAAATAATTAATAAACACAATATGTTTTGAAAAATTATTTCAAAAGTCATTTATAGAGAAACCGTATTTTTTCAAAATTTTTTTATCAAATTATTAAACGTCTGTCATGGAAATCAAACTTTAATTTTCCGTTCTTAAACCGCCAGCCCACATCACCCGCATTTAAATGATATATATGTGGGGATGTTCACGAAGGGAGTGGTGTTTTGAATTTTGCAATGACAAAATTAAATCCAAATTTTTACTTACTTTTTTGGTTTCAGAAGTTGTATTTTGTCATCGGAATTAAAATTATTATCTTCACCAACACCATCATTCTCGTCACCGTCACCATAATGGTCATCGTCATCATCATCATCATCATCACCATCACCATCATCATCATTATCAATTTCGGCTTTTTATCTGCAAATATTTTTGGTTCGTCACAAGGTTTTGGATAATTATTTAACTTTTAAAAAAATGTATAAACAAAATATGTTTTTTAAAAGTATTTGAAAAGTCATTTATAGAGAAACCGTAATTTTTTTTATAATTTTCTAAAAATGCACAACAAATTAGAATTGGAAAATATTTTAAAATCTATTCAATTGACGTCTCTTTTGATCTTACAACGTTAATGATAATAATAAAAATAAGGATAAATTAATCACAAGTTTAAGTAATAGTAAATATATACTAATACTATATATATATATATATATATATATATATATATATATATATATATATATATAATTAGCACTAAATAATGCTGATAAAACATTTACAACTGTTGACATTTGTTACTTGTTTTATTTAATTTTCATCCTGTTTATCTTTATTAATAACTCACAGTACAGAAAATTTGATTAATAAATAATTTGAAAACTGATCGAAATGGCAGTACTTTAAGAAAAAATAGCATTAATGTCTACCTAAGTCGAAATTGATTCTCATAAATCGATAGAATGATTGATAGATTGATTGATTGAAAGATCACATTATTGGATTCTCTTATCAACCAAAAACAATTGCAATGCTGTGGTGACTTGAACTCGGTGATATAATCGTCTGACATCTGCGGTATTTCCTTTCAATTTCCTGCACGCGGAAGTTTTATACGAAGCAATCTGAAACTCCTGGAGCTTAGAATGGCTGCCTGACATTTAAACACACATCAGATTACATTACCACCCAAATTGCGCAGCTAATAATTGCTTAAATTGACAACATAAGGAAGAGGAACGTTCATTACATTTCTGTATACTTTATTACAGCAGTTTTTTAGACACGTTTTATTCGCCGCCTGAACTATAATGAAACATCCTCAGAATAAGTGATTAATTTAATGACAGACAGCTCCATAATTATACTATCTGTTATAATTTTTAAAGTGCGAAAGAAAATTAGAGTAACGCGCTACTGCTAGCCCATAATATTGCCCTAGTTAAAATGATATATATGTTCAGATTTTCACGTAGAAAGAGGTGTTTTAAATTTTGCAATAAAAAAATAAAATCAAAGTTTTAATTTATTTATTTTTGGTTTCAGAAGTTGTATATTGTCAAAAAATTATTTGATTAAACGTTTGATCTATGTTGTATTTTTTGCAGGTAATGATTAAATTGATTAAACTTTTTTTTGCTGTATATGTCTGGGTAAAAGTGCTTGTAAAATCTTATGACAAATTTTCACTTTACTTTCCTATATCCGATCTAGTTAACCTTTTATCCGCCGCTATATGTTCCCGTGGAGATAATTGCGTGAATTTTTATATGTTTCTATGGATGACATTCTAAGACTTCTCACAAAATTTCAGTGACATACGTCAACCAGAAGTCGAGATATTGGTATGTTCCCATTTGGGAACGTTGGCGGCTACAAATACAAATTTTATCAAAACAGCACTTTTTGTCTACAATTTTTACTATCACTTTATTACCATACAACAAACTTCAATGATAAAATAACAAGTAAATTAAAAACGAATTTTTAAAACCAATGCTCTTATATGTAATTAAAACACAAATTTTGCAATCAATTTTTTCTTATATTACTCTTTTATTTTATATTAAAGTCGAAATATTTTAATTATATCGAAATATCAAAATTAATTAAAATTAACTAAATTAATTGACTTATTGTAAAACTAATAATTGAATATTGCATTGTCTTCTATTATGAGCATGTATGCAAAATTTGAAAAAAATCTATCATCAGGAAGTGACTCAAAAATTGATTGCAAGATTTGAAACAGACAGAGAAACAAACAGACAGACAGAGAAACAAACAGACAGACAAAGAAACAAACAGACAGACAGAGAAACAGAGACGACGAGTTAATAAAAGCATTGGTAAAAATCAATTGTACTACGAAAAAATGAAAAGTATATGCATATTTTGGATAAATCTTTTATCAATCTTTATAAATCTTTTCAATTTTATAAGTTGTAAAATTGCTTCGAAAACCACCCAGACCAACTTTCATGGCCACTGCAGCAACTTCTCGTCGAAAATCTAAATGGCTTTTTGCTCGCCCCGATCCTACAGCGTGGCAGTGAAGCCTCCATGCAGCTACTACTGCCATATTCAAACCGTTTGCAAAAAGGTTCCACTACCATTTTTTTTGATCGAAGACTGGGTTGATAAGAACTAAGCATGCGATCCAATAAGTCAACTCCAGCCATATTTTGGTTATACAGGGGAACGACTTTTGGCTGTTTCACTGCGATTTTTTGCTTCTGTATAGCGGAATACCGCATGACGCTCTGGGTGGGTAGGGCACCAACCCAGTTAGAAATAAGGGTGACAACACGGTTGTCATTCCATCGTACGCAAATAATTTTACCATCACCCTTGTAGTCAAAATCTCCGCGATTTAGTTTTCCTAATATCTTGCATGGGACTAATGGGCATTTATTTGTGCAATTTTCCCGTATAGTGCCAACTGCTTTGAATCTTTTTTGCTGTAATTCATTCAACAAATCATACCATGAGAAGAAATTGTCAAAGTAAATGCTATGTTCTTCTGGACTTTCTCTGGCAGATAACAGTTCATTTACCACACGATTTCCAAGCGGAATTTTTTCTCCAACATTTTCGAATTGCTTATGAGAATCATTGGCACCAGTCTAAATTTCCATAGCAAATGGGTAGCCGTCAGGACTGCACAAAATAAAAAATATAAAACTCACTTTTTTTGCTGAAATATCCTCTTCTGAGGAATCTGAAATATTATTTGCCAAAGAGGCATTTTTCTCGATAACATCCAGTTTGCCGCATACTTCTCCGGGATCAATGCTATCCAACTGATTTTCATTGATATCTTCAATATCGGAATCCTCTAACCGATCATTAGGTGGTAAAATCAAGATTTCACCGTCATCCTCGAGATCAGATGCACAGCTTCAGCTAATATTAAACAGCGCCTAGCAGACATATTTGCAACTGTATCTAGACGTCGATGTTGAAACAGAGGTTTATGAGAATATATTTGTAGTAGTCAAAGGACGAATCAAAGATTCAGTAAAATAGATAAAGTTACGTCAAGGATTGATATATATATATATATATATATATATATATATATATATATATATATATATATATATATATATATATATATATATATATATATATATAAGTTTATAATAGAATAAAAATAAATGCAGCACAAGGTGCACAATTATTGACTGAAATAATTTTCTGTTATTTTTGTACTCTGAACCGCCAACGTTCCCAATTGGGAACATTTAGATAAAAATTCACAGAAAAATTGAACCTAATAATTTTTTGATGAGCAATGTTTTTCAAAGTTTTTTCCAGCATATTAGTAAATAGGAAAAAACAATAAATATTAAAATAATTATATAAAGTTAAAAAATTTTTATAAACTTGGCTCGATGTGGAGCTTAGAATGGCTGCCTGACATTTAAACACACATCAAATCAGTTTAACACCCGACAGGTAGACACAGAAGTTTCAACACACGACGAATAAACACTGTTGCATTTTTTATTAAATGATGTTGAGAAATAAAAAAAATACAATCATAACAACAAAGTTTTTTTTAAATATTTTATTTCCACAAACAGTATTTGTTTTTTTAATAAACAAAAAATTATGGTTTTATTTTTTTGACTAAATAACTATTTAAAAAATATCAATAGAGTTTTAAAATGCCGAATTGCGCAGCTAATAATTGCTTAAATCGGCAACATAAGGAAGAGGAACGTTCATTACATTTCTGTATTTTTGTATACTTTATTACAGCAGTTTTTTCGACACGTTTTATTCGCCGCCTGATCTATAATAAAAAAACTCAGAATAACTGATTATTTTATTGACAGACAGCTCCATATTTTCCCTATACGTTTTAATATTTAAAATGTTTTCAAACGAATGATTGGAATATTGTCCTACTGCTAGCCCATTATATCATCCGCGTTTAAATGCTATATATGTGCAGATGTTCACGCAGAAAGAGGTGTTTTGAATTTTGCAATGAAATAAATTAAAATCAAAATTTTAATTTATTTTTTTTGTTTCAGAAGTTGTTTATTGTCAAAAAATTATTTAAATAAAAGTTTGATCTATGTTGTATTTTTGCAGGTAATGAATAAATTGATTAAACATGCTGTATATGTCTGGGTAAGGGTGTTTGTAAAATCTTATGACAAATTTTCACTTTACTTTTCTTTCATTCTACTTTACTTTCATTCAAACACCAAGCTATACAATAAATATTTTATGAGGCTAAAAACTGGATCGCCGCTTTGACATAACGGCATTGAACATGCAGTATTTTTTATTATTTTTGAATTGCCATTTGAATTTCGGCTTTTTATCTGCAAATATTTTTGGTTCGTCACAAGGTTTTGGATAATTATTTAACTTTTAAAAAAATGTATAAACAAAATATGTTTTTTAAAAGTATTTGAAAAGTCATTTATAGAGAAACCGTAATTTTTTTTATAATTTTCTAAAAATGCACAACAATTAGAATTGGAAAATATTTTAAAATCTATTCAATTGACGTCTCTTTTGATCTTACAACGTTAATGATAATAATAAAAATAAGGATAAATTAATCACAAGTTTAAGTAATAGTAAATATATACTAATACTATATATATATATATATATATATATAAATATATATATATATATATAATTAGCACTAAATAATGCTGATAAAAACATTTACAACTGTTGACATTTGTTACTTGTTTTATTTAATTTTCATCCTGTTTATCTTTATTAATAACTCACAGTACAGAAAATTTGATTAATAAATAATTTGAAAACTGATCGAAATGGCAGTACTTTAAGAAAAAATAGCATTAATGTCTACCTAAGTCGAAATTGATTCTCATAAATCGATAGAATGATTGATAGATTGATTGATTGAAAGATCACATTATTGGATTCTCTTATCAACCAAAAACAATTGCAATGCTGTGGTGACTTGAACTCGGTGATATAATCGTCTGACATCTGCGGTAATTCCTTTCAATTTCCTGCACGCGGAAGTTTTATACGAAGCAATCTGAAACTCCTGGAGCTTAGAATGGCTGCCTGACATTTAAACACACATCAGATTACATTACCACCCAAATTGCGCAGCTAATAATTGCTTAAATTGACAACATAAGGAAGAGGAACGTTCATTACATTTCTGTATACTTTATTACAGCAGTTTTTTAGACACGTTTTATTCGCCGCCTGAACTATAATGAAACATCCTCAGAATAAGTGATTAATTTAATGACAGACAGCTCCATAATTATACTATCTGTTATAATTTTTAAAGTGCGAAAGAAAATTAGAGTAACGCGTTACTGCTAGCCCATAATATTGCCCTAGTTAAAATGATATATATGTTCAGATTTTCACGTAGAAAGAGGTGTTTTAAATTTTGCAATAAAAAAATAAAATCAAAGTTTTAATTTATTTATTTTTGGTTTCAGAAGTTGTATATTGTCAAAAAATTATTTGATTAAACGTTTGATCTATGTTGTATTTTTTGCAGGTAATGAATATATTGATTAAACTTTTTTTTGCTGTATATGTCTGGGTAAAAGTGCTTGTAAAATCTTATGACAAATTTTCACTTTACTTTCCTATATCCGATCTAGTTAACCTTTTATCCGCCGCTATATGTTCCCGTGAAGATAATTGCGTGAATTTTTATATGTTTCTATGGATGACATTCTAAGACCTCTCACAAAATTTCAGTGACATACGTCAACCAGAAGTCGAGATATTGGTATGTTCCCATTTGGGAACGTTGGCGGCTACAAATACAAATTTTATCAAAACAGCACTTTTTGTCTACAATTTTTACTATCACTTTATTACCATACAACAAACTTCAATGATAAAATAACAAGTAAATTAAAAACGAATTTTTAAAACCAATGCTCTTATATGTAATTAAAACACAAATTTTGCAATCAATTTTTTCTTATATTACTCTTTTATTTTATATTAAAGTCGAAATATTTTAATTATATCGAAATATCAAAATTAATTAAAATTAACTAAATTAATTGACTTATTGTAAAACTAATAATTGATTATTGCATTGTCTTCTATTATGAGCATGTATGCAAAATTTGAAAAAAATCTATCATCAGGAAGTGACTCAAAAATTGATTGCAAGATTTGAAACAGACAGAGAAACAAACAGACAGACAGAGAAACAAACAGACAGACAAAGAAACAAACAGACAGACAGAGAAACAGAGACGACGAGTTAATAAAAGCATTGGTAAAAATCAATTGTACTACGAAAAAATGAAAAGTATATGCATATTTTGGATAAATCTTTTATCAATCTTTATAAATCTTTTCAATTTTATAAGTTGTAAAATTGCGGAAAATATTTCTCATGCAAACGCTCGCCGCACATTTCACACCATTTACGGGAATCATTTTGGCATAAACTACATCTTCCTTGCGTAGTTGATGACAAGTAATGTCCAACAGTTGCTTCCTTGACATCCTTGATGATAAGACTTGTCGGACCACCTTTGCTGCTTCGAAAACCACCCAGACCAACTTTCATGGCCACTGCAGCAACTTCTCGTCGAAAATCTAAATGGCTTTTTGCTCGCCCCGATCCTACAGCGTGGCAGTGAAGCCTCCATGCAGCTACTACTGCCATATTCAAACCGTTTGCAAAAAGGTTCCACTACCATTTTTTTTTATCGAAGACTGGGTTGATAAGAACTAAGCATGCGATCCAATAAGTCAACTCCACCCATATTTTGGTTATACAGGGGAACGACTTTTGGCTGTTTCACTGCGATTTTTTGCTTCTGTATAGTGGAATACCGCATGACGCTCTGGGTGGGTAGGGCACCAACCCAGTTAGAAATAAGGGTGACAACACGGTTGTCATTCCATCGTACGCAAATAATTTTACCATCACCCTTGTAGTCAAAATCTCCGCGATTCAGTTTTCCTAATATCTTGCATGGGACTAATTGACATTTATTTGTGCGATTTTCCCGTATAGTGCCAACTGCTTTGAATCTTTTTTGCTGCAATTCATTCAACAAAGCATACGATGAGAAGAAATTGTCAAAGTAAATGCTATGTTCTTCTGGAGTTTCTATGACAGATAACAGTTCATTTACCACACGATTTCCAAGCGGAATTTCTTCTCCAACATTTTCTAATTGCTTATAAGAATCATTGGCACCAGTAAAAAAAATAAGAACAAATAGTATTAATGTCTACCTAAGTCGAAATTGATTTTCATAAATCGATAGAATGATTGATAGATTGATTGATTGAAAGATCACATTATTGGATTTTCTTATCACTCAAAAACAATTGCAATGCTGTGGTGACTTAAACTCAATGATGTAATCGTCTGATATCTGCTGTATTTCCTTTCAATTTCCTGCACGCGGAAGTGTCTCTCGAAGCAATCTGAAACACCTGGAGCTTAGAATGGCTGCCTGACATTTAAACAAGGTTATTTATAGAGAAACAGGAAACTCCGCCTTGCATTTGCAAGCCAGTCCCAAGCCTGGAGAAAGGAGGAGGGAAAAGTTAAAAAGAACAAATTATGATCCACGACAGGAAGTACTTAGGTGCTTCCTACATACAGCCATTTCAGTCTTAAAACACCTGGTGTAAAGGACTATAAACTATTATATATATATAGAGAAACAGGATTTTTTTTCGAAATTTTCCAATAAATTTTGAAATGTCGGTTATGGAAACAGCCCAGCATACCTTGATTTTTGACCGCCAGCCCACATCACCCGCATTTAAATGATATATATGTGGAGATGCTCACGAAGGAAGTGGTGTTTTGAATTTTGCAATGACAAAATTAAATCAAAATTTGCATTTAATTTTTTTAGTTTCAGAAATGGTATTTTGTCATCAGGATCAAAATTATTATCTTCACTATCAACACATCATCGTCACCGTCACCATAATGGTCATCGTCATCGTCATCGTCATCATCATCATCATCATTATCAATTTCGACCTTTTATCTACAAATATTTTTGGTTCGTCAAAAAGTTTTTGGATAATTATTTAACTTTAAAAAAAATGAATAGACAAAATATGTTTTTAAAAGTATTTGAAAAGTCATTTATAGAGAAACCGTAATATTTTCAAAATTGTATAAAATGCACCACAAAGTAGAATTGGAAAGTAATGATAAATTAATCACAAGTTTAAATAATAGTAAATATATACTAATACTATATGTATATATATATATATATATATATATATATATATATATGTATGTATATATATATATATATATATATATATATATATATATATATATATATATATATATATATATATATATATATATATATATATATATATATATATGTATGTATATATATATATATATATATATATATATAATTAGCACTAAATAATGCTGATAAAAACATTTACAACTGTTGACCTTTGTTACTTGTTTTATTTAATTTTCATTCTGTTTATCTTTATTAATAACCCACAGTACAGAAAATTTTGATTAATAAATAATTTGAAAACTCATCAAAATGGCAGCAATTTAAGAAATAATGGCTCAATGTATACCTAAGTCAAAATTGTTTCTCATAAATCGATACAATGATTGATGAATTGATTGATTGAAAAATCACATTATTGGATTCTATTATCACTCAAAAACAATTGCAATGCTGTGGTGACTTAAACTCAATGATGTAATCGTCTGACATCTGCTGTATTTCCTTTCAATTTCTAGAACGCGGAAGTGTTTTTCAAAGCAATCTGAAACTCCTGGAGCTTAGAATGGCTGCCTGACATTTAAACACACATCAGATCAGTTTGACACCCGACAGGTGGACACAGAAGTTTCAACACACGACGAATAAACACTGTTGCATTTTTAATAAATGAAGTCGAGAAATAAAAAAAATACAATCACATTAACAAAGTTTTTTTATAAATATTTTATTTGCACAATCATTACTTGTTTTTTTAATAAACAAAAAGTTATGGTTTTATTTCTTTAACTAAATGAATATTTACAAAATATCTTTAGAGTTTTAAAATGCCGACTTCTGCAGCTAATAATTGCTTAAATCGACAATATAAGGAAGAGAAACGTTCATTATATTTCTGTATACTTTATCACAGCAGTTTTTTAGACACGTTTTATTCGCCGCCAGATCTATAATAAAAAAACTCAGAATAACTGATTAATATATTGACGGACAGCTCCATGTTTTCACTATACGTTTTAATATTTAAAATGTTTTCAAACGAATGATTGGAATATTGTCCTACTGCTAGCCCATTATATCACCCGCGTTTAAATGCTATATATGTGCAGATGTTCACGTAGAAAGAGGTGTTTTGAATTTTGCAATGAAAAAAATAAAATCAAAATTTTAATTTTAATTTATTTTTTTTTGTTTCAGAAGTTGTTTATTGTCAAATAATTATTTAAATAAGAGTTTGATCTAAGTTGTATTTTTGCAGGTAATGAATAAATTGATTAAACATTTTTTGCTGTTTATGTCTGGGTAAGGGTGCTTGTAAAATCTTATGACAAATATTTACTTTACTTTTCTTTCATTCTACTTTACTTTCATTCAAACACCAAGCTATAAAATATATTTTATGAGGCTAAAAACTGGATCGCCGCTTTGATATAACGGCATTTTACATTTTATTTACATTTACTTTACTTTCATTCAAACACCAAGCTATAAAATATATTTTATGAGGCTGAAAACTAGATCGCCGCTTTGATATAACGGCATTGAACATGACAGTTGTTTGCAAAAACTTTCTTTTATCTTCGCACGGGATTTTTTGACGCCGCGTCATTTCATCTTATGACGATGATGGTCTTTTTTCAGTTTTTTATTATTATTTTTGAATTGCCATTTGAAATGTCGGTCATGGAAAAAAATCTGAGTTTTTGTTTTACACAGCTAGCCCATATTACACGCGTTTAAATGATATATATTAATCATCATCATCATTTTCGTCTTTTTATCTAAAAATATTTTTGGTTCGTCAAAGAGTTTTTGGATGGTTATTTAATTTTAAAAATAATCAATAGGCAAAATGTGTTTTGAAAAATTATTTCAAAGGTTAGTTATTGAGAAACCTTATTTTTTTTCAAAAATTTCTACTAAATTTTTAAATGTCGGTCATGGAAATCAAACCTACATATTTCCCTCCATAGACCGCCAGCCCACATCACCCGCATTTAAATGATATATATGTGGAGATGTTCACGAAGAAAGTGGTGTTTTGAATTCTGCAATGACAAAATTTGTATTTAATTTTTTTGGTTTCAGAAATGGTATTTTGTCATCAGGATCAACATTATTATCTTCACCATCACCATATCATCGTCACCGTCACCATAATTGTCATCGTCATCATCATCGTCATCGTCATCATCATCATCACCATCATCCTCATAATCATCATTATCATTTTCGTCTTTTTATCTAAAATTATTTTTGGTTCGTCAAAGAGTTTTTGAATGGTTATTTAATTTTTGAAATAATTAATAGACACAATATGTTTTCAAAAATTATTTCAAAAGTCATTTATAGAGAAACCGTATTTTTTCAAAATTTTCTATCAAATTATTAAACGTCTGTCATGGAAATCAAACTTTAAATTTCCGTTCATAAACCGCCAGCGCATATCACCCGCGTTTAAATATATATATGTGGGGATGTTCACGAAGGAAGTGGTGTTTTGAATTTTGCAATGACAAAATTAAATCTAAATTTTTACTTACTATTTTGGTTTCAGAAGTTGTATTTTGTCATCAGGATCAAAATTATTTTCTTCACCATCACCATCATTCTCGTCACCGTCACCATAATGGTCATCGTCATCGTCATCATCATCATCATCATCATCACCTTCACCATCACCATCATCATCATTATCAATTTTGGCTTTTTATCTGCAAATATTTTTGGTTCGTCAAAAGGTTTTTGGATAATTATTTAACTTTTTAAAAAAATAAATAGACAAAATATGTTTATTTAAAGTATTTGAGAAGTCATTTATAGAGAAACCGTATTTTTTTTTTAAATTTTCTAAAAATGCACCACAAAGTAGAATTGTAAAATATTTTATAATCTATTCAATTGACGTCTAGAACGTTAATGATAATAATAAAAATAATGATAAATTAATCACAAGTTTAAGTAATAATAAATATATACTAATACTATATATATATATATATATATATATATATCTATATATATATATATATTATTAGCACTAAATAATGCTGATAAAAACATTTACAACTGTTGACATTTGTTACTTGTTTTATTTAATTTTCATCCTGTTTATCTTTATTAATAACTCACAGTACAGAAAATTTTGATTAATAAATAATTTGAAAACTCATCAAAATGGCAGCACTTTAAGAAAAAATAGCATTAATGTCTACCTAAGTCGAAATTGATTTTCATAAATCGATAGAATGATTGATTGAAATATCACATTATTGGATTTTCGTATCACTCAATAACATTTGCAATGCTGAGGTGACTTAAACTCAGTGATGTAATCGTCTGACATCTGCTGTATTTCCTTTAAATTTCTTGCACGCGGAAGTGTTTTTCGAAGCAATCTGAAACACCTGGAGCTTAGAATGGCTGCCTGACATTTAAACACACATCAGATCAGTTTAACACCCGACAGGTGGGCTAAGAAGTTTCAACACACGACGAATAAACACTGTTACATTTTCAATAAATGAAGTTGAGAAATAAAAAAAATACAATCACAATAACAAAGTTTTTTTTAAATATTCTATTTGCACAATCAGTTTTTGTTTTTTTTTAATAAAAATAAAAATTATAAATTTATTTCTTTGACTAAATGAATATTTACAAAATATCTTTAGAGTTTTAAAATGCCGACTTCTGCAGCTAATTATTGCTTAAATCGACAATATATGGAAGAGGAACGTTCATTATATTTCTTTACCCTTTATCACAGCAGTTTTTTAGACACGTTTTATTCGCCGCCAGATCTATAATAAAAAAACTCAGAATAACTGATTAATATTTTGACGGACAGCTCCATGTTTTCACTATACGTTTTAATATTTAAGGTGTTTTCAATTGAAAGATTGCATTTTTTCGTCTGCTAGCAAATTATATCACCCGCGTTTAAATGCTATATATGTGCAGATGTTCACGTAGAAAGAGGTGTTTTGAATTTTGCAATGAAAAAAATTAAAATTAAAATCAAAATTTTAATTTATTTTTTTTGTTTCATAAGTTTTTTATTGTCAAATAATTATTTAAATAAAAGTTTGATCTATGTTGTATTTTTGCAGGTAATGAATAAATTGATTAAACATGCTGTATATGTCTGGGTAAGGGTGTTTGTAAAATCTTATGACAAATTTTCACTTTACCTTTCTTTCATTCTACTTTACTTTCATTCAAACACCAAGCTATAAAATAAATATTTAATGAGGCAAAAAACTGGATCGCCTCTTTGACATAACGGCATTGAACATGCCAGTTGTTTGCAAAAACTTTCTATTATTTTTGCACGGGATTTTTCATCTTATGACGATGATGGTCTTTTCAGTTTTTTTTATTATTTTTGAATTGCCATTTGAAATGTCGGTCATGGAAAAGAATCTGAGTTTTTGATTTACACAGCTAGCCCATATTACACGCGTTTAAATGATATATATTAATCATCATTTTCGTCTTTTTATCTAAAAATATTTTTGGTTCATCAAAGAGTTTTTGGATGGTTATTTAAATTTTAAAATAATTAAAAATTTTAAAATATGTTTTGAAAAATTATTTCAAAGGTTATTTATAGAGAAACAGGATTTTTTTTCGAAATTTTCTAATAATTTTTGAAATGTCGGTTATGGAAACAAACCAGCATATTTAGATTTTTGACCGCCAGCCCATATCATCCGCGTTTAAATGATATATATGTGGAGATGTTCACGAAGGAAGTGGTGTTTTGAATTTTGCAATGACAAAATTAAATCAAAATTTGCATTTAATTTTTTTGGTTTCAGAAATGGTATTTTGTCATCAGGATCAAAATTATTATCTTCACTATCAACACTCATCGTCACCGTCACCGTCACCATAATGGTCATCGTCATCGTCATCATCATCATCATCATCACAATCACCATCACCATCATCATCATTATCAATTTCGGCTGTTTATCTACAAATATGTTTGGTTCGTCAAAAGGTTTTTTGATAATTATTTAACTTTAAAAAAATGAATAGACAAAATATGTTTTTTAAAAGTATTTGAAAAGTCATTTATAGAGAAACCGTATTTTTTTCAAAATTTTCTAAAAATGCACCACAAAGTAGAATTTGGAAAGTATTTTATAATCTACAACGTTAATGATAATAATAAAAATAATGATAAATTAATCACAAGTTTAAGTAATAGTAAATATATACTAATACTATATATATATATATATATATATATATATATATATTATAGTATTCTCTTCTAATATAACACAGCGAAAACGCAAAAATTGATTTCCAATAGTATAAATTTTATATTCTTTTGATTTGATAGGTAGAGTGTTTTTTCGTTTTTTCTTTTGTTAGTGTGCTAATTCTTTGACAATTTCGGTTCTTTCTGTTTGTTTACTTTTCTCGTTTTACTTTTGACCCTGAGGATGGCTGACATAGTTGAAACGGTCCGTCGGTCTGACAATAAAAGTTTAATGGAAAAGTTTTTGGCTAATTGTAGTCTCGAACAGAGAGTTTTGTGCCGAAAGGTCGAGAATTTGGCTCGAAAAGTTGTTTCTGCCAAATGGCGAGTTGTGTTTCTTAGAGCGTGTCTCAAAGATATATATATATATATATATATATATATATATATATATATATATATATATATATATATATATATATATATATATATATATATATGTATATATATATAATTAGCACTAAATAATGCTGATAAAACATTTACAACTGTTGACATTTGTTACTTGTTTTTATTTTCATCCTGTTCATCTTTATTAATAACCCACAGTAAAGAAAATTTTGATTAATAAATAATTTCAAAACTTATCAAAATGGCAGCATATTAAGAAAAAATAGCATTAATGTCTACCTAAGTCGAAATTGATTCTCATAAATCGATAGAATGATTGATAGATTGATTGATTGAAATATCACATTATTGGATTCTCTTATCAACCAAAAACAATTGCAATGCTGTGGTGACTTGAACTCGGTGATGTAATCGTCTGACATCTGCGGTATTTCCTTTCAATTTCTTGCACGCGGAAGTGTTCCTCGAAGCAATCTGAATCACCTGGAGCTTAGAATGGCTGCCTGACATTCAAACACACATCAGATTACATTACCACCCGACAGGTGGACACAGAAGTTTCAACACACGACGAATAAACACTGTTGCATTTTTAATAAATGAAGTCGAGAAATAAAAAAAAATACAATCACATTAACAAAGTTTTTTTATAAATATTTTATTTGCACAATCATTACTTGTTTTTTTAATAAACAAAAAGTTATGGCTTTATTTCTTTAACTAAATGAATATTTACAAAATATCTTTTGAGTTTCAAAATGCCGACTTCTGCAGCTAATAATTGCTTAAATAGACAATATAAGGAAGAGGAACGTTCATTATACTTCTGTATACTTTATCACAGCAGTTTTTTAGACACGTTTTATTCGCCGCCAGATCTATAATAAAAAAAACTCAGAATAACTGATTAATATATCGACGGACAGCTCCATGTTTTCACTATACGTTTTAATATTTAAAATGTTTTCAAACGAATGATTGGAATATTGTTCTACTGCTAGCCCATTTTTTTTTTTTTTTTTTTTTTTTTTTTTTTTTTTTTTTTTTTTTTTATAATAGTTTATAGTCCTTTACACCAAGTGTTTTAAGACTGAAACGGCTGTGTCAGAAGCACCTAAGTACTTCCAGTCGTGGATCATAATTTGATCCTTTTAACTTTTCCCTCCTCCTTTCTCCAGGCTTGGGACTGGCTTGCAAAAGCAAGGCGGAGTTAGCTAGCCCATTATATCACCCGCGTTTAAATGCTATATATGTTCACGTAGAAAGAGGTGTTTTGAATTTTGCAATGAAAAAAATAAAATCAAAATTTTAATTTTAATTTATTTTTTTTTGTTTCAGAAGTTGTTTATTGTCAAAAAATTATTTAAATAAGAGTTTGATCTAAGTTGTATTTTTGCAGGTAATGAATAAATTGATTAAACATTTTTTGCTGTTTATGTCTGGGTAAGGGTGCTTGTAAAATCTTATGACAAATATTTACTTTACTTTTCTTTCATTCTACTTTACTTTCATTCAAACACCAAGCTATAAAATATATTTTATGAGGCTAAAAACTGGAACGCCGCTTTGATATAACGGCATTGAACATGCCAGTTGTTTGCAAAAACTTTCTTTTATCTTCGCACGGGATTTTATGACGCCGCGTCATTTCATCTTATGACGATGATGGTCTTTTTTCAGTTTTTTATTATTATTTTTGAATTGCCATTTGAAATGTCGGTCATGGAAAAAAATCTGAGTTTTTGTTTTACACAGCTAGCCCATATTACACGCGTTTAAATGATATATATTAGTCATCATCATCATTTTCGTCTTTTTATCTAAAAATATTTTTGGTTCGTCAAAGAGTTTTTGGATGGTTATTTAATTTTAAAAATAATTAATAGGCAAAATATGTTTTGAAAAATTATTTTAAAGGTTAGTTATTGAGAAACCGTATTTTTTTTCAAAAATTTCTACTAAATTTTTAAATGTCGGTCATGGAAATCAAACCTACATATTTCCCTCCATAGACCGCCAGCCCACATCACCCGCATTTAAATGATATATATGTGGAGATGTTCACGAAGGAAGTGGTGTTTTGAATTCTGCAATGACAAAATTAAATCAAAATTTGTATTTAATTTTTTTGGTTTCAGAAATGGTATTTTGTCATCAGGATCAACATTATTATCTTCACCATCACCATATCATCGTCACCGTCACCATAATTGTCATCGTCATCATCATCGTCATCATCATCATCATCATCACCATCATCCTCATAATCATCATTATCATTTTCGTCTTTTTATCTAAAAATATTTTTGGTTCGTCGAAGAGTTTTTGAATGGTTATTTAATTTTTGAAATAATTAATAGACACAATATGTTTTCAAAAATTATTTCAAAAGTCATTTATAGAGAAACCGTTTTTTTCAAAATTTTCTATCAAATTATTAAACTTTAAATTTCCGTTCATAAACCGCCAGCGCATATCACCCGCGTTTAAATATATATATGTGGGGATGTTCACGAAGGAAGTGGTGTTTTGAATTTTGCAATGACAAAATTAAATCTAAATTTTTACTTACTATTTTGGTTTCAGAAGTTGTATTTTGTCATCAGGATCAAAATTATTATCTTCACCATCACCATCATTCTCGTCACCGTCACCGTCACCATAATGGTCATCGTCATCGTCATCATCATCATCATCATCATCACCATCACCGTCATCATCATTATCAATTTTGGCTTTTTATCTACAAATATTTTTGGTTCGTCAAAAGGTTTTTGGATAATTATTTAACTTTTTAAAAAAATGAATAGACAAAATATGTTTATTTAAAGTATTTGAGAAGTCATTTATAGAGAAACCGTATTTTTTTTTTAAATTTTCTAAAAATGCACCACAAAGTAGAATTGTAAAATATTTTATAATCTATTCAATTGACGTGTAGAACGTTAATGATAATAATAAAAATAATGATAAATTAATCACAAGTTTAAGTAATAGTAAATATATACTAATACTATATATATATATATATATATATATATATATATATATATATATATATATATGTATATATATATATATAATTAGCACTAAATAATGCTGATAAAAACATTTACAACTGTTGACATTTGTTACTTGTTTTATTTAATTTTCATCCTGTTTATCTTTATTAATAACTCACAGTACAGAAAATTTTGATTAATAAATAATTTGAAAACTCATCAAAATGGCAGCACTTTAAGAAAAAATAGCATTAATGTATACCTAAGTCAAAATTGATTCTCATAAATCGATAGAACGATTGATAGATTGATTGATTGAAATATCACATTATTGGATTCTTTTATCAACCGAAAACAATTGCAATGCTGTGGTGACTTGAACTCCGTGATGTAATCGTCTGACATCTGCTGTATTTCCTTTCAATTTTTTGCACGCGGAAGTGTTTTTCGAAGCAATCTGAATCACCTGGAGCTTAGAATGGCTGCCTGACATTTAAACACACATCAGATCAGTTTAACACCCGACAGGTGGACACAGAAGTTTCAACACACGACGAATAAACACTGTTGCATTTTTAATAAATGAAGTCAAGAAATAAAAAAAATACAATCACAATAACAAAGTTTTTTTTATAAATATTTTATTTGCACAATCAGATTTTGTTTTGTTTTTATTAAAATAAAAGTTATAAATTTATTTCTTTGAATAAATGATTATTTACAAAATAGCAATAGAATTTCAAAATGCCGACTTGCGCAGCTAATAATTGCTTAAATCGACAATATATGGAAGAGGAACATCCATTACATTTGTGTATACTTTATCGCAGCAGTTTTTTAGACAAGTTTTAATCACCGCCTGATCTAAAATAAAAAAAATCCTTCAGAATACCTGATTAATTTAATGAGAGACAGCTCCATATTTTACTATACGCTATAATATTTAAAGTGTTTCCAAATGAAAGAATGGACTTCTGTCGTACTGCTAACCCATAATATCACCGACGTTTAAATGGTATATATGTTCAGATATTCACGTAGAAAGAGGTGTTTTGAATTTTGCAATAAAAAAATAAAATCAAAATTTTTATTTAATTTTTTTTGGTTCAGAAGTTGTATATTGTCAAAATTATATTTGATTAAAAATGTGATCTATATTGTATTTTTTGCAACTAATGAATAAATTAATTAAACTTTTTATTCTTTTTAAATTGTTGCTGTATATGCTTGGGTAGCTCTGCTTGTAAAATCTAATGAAAAATTTTCACTTCGCTTTCCTATATCCGATCTAGCTAAACGTTTTTATTTGAATCATGTGCCAAAAATAATTGTCTTTTCATAGCCAAAAATATCAGTATTATTTCACTCGCGTTGATAGATTTAGATTTTATTCATATTTATTTAAAATTTAAAATTTCTAAATACTTTTAAAAATAATTTTATAAGTTTTTGTTTAAAAAATAATATCAATAAAAAAGTTGATTTATATCAATTTAACTTTAATTATTTTTTAAAAATTTAAATTTAGTTTTGTCTAATCAATTCGAAAATGTATTAGTATGAAATGCATTGTCTAAGACTACAATTCAATACACCAAATGTTTTCTCGATGAGAAAATGATGTATTTTAACCGTCGCAAAATTTTACCAAATTTAATCAAACATGCAAAAAATGGTGAAGTTGAAATGAATATTTTAAAAAAAGTAATTTAAAACATATACGAGTATAATGAGTAAGTAAATAAAATATTTAGATTTAGCAACGTTGTTTATTGTCACCTATAAATTACACTAGATGTTTAAATTGATATGAATCAAAAATGATAAAAAATTTATTTATCAACGTCACGAAATTAAAAAAATATTATAAATATCTAAAAAATTAAAGTTTGTAAACATTACAAGAAAAAACATTTCTCTGAACTCTTGACTTACAAACACATAAAAAATAAAAACAAATTTTTGTAAAAGAAAATCTTAACACGATTTCTGAGTTCAGCAATTACGATTATACAAGAAAGTACTTGTAGTTGTTCAGACATGCTTGCCTTCCTAATGACATTTTCTACTGCTTAATTTGTTTATTTTCTACACTTTTATTTATTTATTTTTTTAAAACTTCTTCGTTAAAACCTTTTTTAATTTAATTATTGGTTTTTATTTTACAAATAAGAAATTAATCATTTTTTTGTTTAAATCGTTCTTTACGAGCCACATTAAATTAAAATAAATTATTCATGCACCTACTACAGCACTGTTATTCAATTGTAACACGATTACTGGTAGCTAATTGTTGACACTTGCCCTGTGAATTGTACATATAAGCTACTTGATAAACTATTGGTCTGTATGAGTTAAAATATTGACAAAAACTGCATAAATTATTCCAAAAATTATCAATTTAGGCTTTGCAAAAATTAGCATATAAAGTGGAAAACTTAGATGGAAATTATTTTTAAAGTGTTTCATGATGAAAATTACTGCGTGACTAATAGATTTCATTTTACATTATCAACGTGATCTGGAACAAATCAGCCAAGTATGATATAAAATTGAAAATTAATTGAATAGTAACGCATTCGAAGAAGTAAAATTCAACGGAGTCATTTCTTCCTCCGGCAATTGGAAGAGAGAGAGAGAGCGGCATCGTGTTGCGCAATCTGCTGTATATGGCGCATGATTTCCAACCGGTCTATGCTCTATATCAAACCGTTTGTTTCGGGGGTCCAACTCGATCTATCTGATTTACGCTTGTAGGGCGTTGCGTTGGCCTCTCCACACAGGAGATGACGATGTGATCGAGTTGCATTCGTTATGCACAAGTGTCCGAACTAAAGCAGTCACTGTAGCTGTAATCGTTTCTCAATTGTCCATTATCATTAGCACCTTGTTTGGATCGTGTCGTTGGCGATGCAATAACAGCTAAGAAGTCAGACTCCCGGGATTTTTTGTCCCTGCCACAACTGCACTACTTAGAACCGAGCGGCGGTCAAAAATTCATCATTCGAAATATCAAAGCTATGGCTTAATAATATCTATAGAATGAAGAATGAAGATAAAAACGAAGAGGTACAGGACTTTACCTTGAACATCTTTAATCCAGACTTCAACATAATATTTGCACATCTATATAACCATAGCTAAACACATGTCAATTACACAGATTTGAACATTGTGGCAATTTTGCAGATTACTAAACTCAATGTTATTAGAAACCAGAATGAAAATAATAAAAACATCTATTAATTGAAATCCAGGGAAAAATAGCACTGATAATGTCAATGGAGGCCAGCCAATCAGAAGGTGCCACAACGACCTAACATATTGCACAATAGAACGCCTAGGAATGTCCGATGACTTTATTGACCTGACGTCGACGCATGCATAATTACGAGTCATTAGGTGCAATGTAAGATTTACATCGGAAACGTTTTCTTTAAAGGTGACCTTGACTAATCGCTGTTGAAAAATATTGAGTTTGCTCAACTCCAGTTTGAGAAGGATCTATGATATCTATGTTTCTATGTTATCTATGTTTCTATGATATCTATGTTTCTATGATGTCTATGTTTATATGATGTCTATGTTTCTATGATATCTATGTTTTTATGATATCTATGTTTCTATGATATCTATGTTTCTATGATATCTATGTTTTTATGATATCTATGTTTTGGATCCATAATGGAAAATTGGAAGTATAGGCGTCAGAAAAAAGCGAAGAGTTGATATGTTTTCATTTTCATCGCTTACAAACATGAGTTTCTACAGAAAATACTACTTTTTTCTTGAACCAGCATACTAAAAGATTTAAATGGTTGCTAGGTAAATGATAGTCTGGTAAACATGCATTTTAAGTATCTGTATTTTTGGCATTAATGCGAAGCTAATACGACTAAATAATGGAAGCGATGCTGCAAAGGATATCAGTGTTTTTGGCTTTGTTGTGGACTTAACACAGCAAACATGAGGTTTTTCAAGAGTTAATTGGACGAGGAGGAGCTGTAGAACATCGCTAGCGGGTCGATTGCCTCCACCACGACCCGATCCACTCCCCAGTTGATCTATTAATTAGTGACTTTGATGACTGATTCTAGATCCTCAATTGGGAGCACAACATCGGACAACATAAAAACTAATTATCATGAGCTAATTTTTATTTGTATTAACATTACAATTACAGTCAGTGTGACGAGGTATTTTTATCTTACAAATTATTTGCACGTATAATGAATGAAAAAACTTAAACTCGAGTCAGAAATTCAAACATAATGAAAAAGCTTATATTTTTTTGAAAAAAAAATTCTTTGTTGGCTGGCTTAGATAGACTACCACTTCGATTTTTTCGCTAAAAAAGGTGTTTTTAATTTAAATGAATTATTACCTCACAAAAATAATAAAACTACTGCTTTATTGCTAATTTAACGTTTTTAATTTTTTAAATTTACAAAGTGCAAAACAGTGCGTTATAATTGTTTAAAAATCTTCAGTTAATCTAATTTACGAGCAAGTAAAAAATTGTAAAAAAAACTATAAAAAACTCGAAATTGTAAAAAAAAACTAAAAATTTTAAAAAAACTAAAAAAAAATAAAAATTGTAAAAAAACTATGAAAAACTAAAAATTGTAAAAAAAACTATGAAAAACTAAAAATTGTAAAAAAAACTAAAAAAAAGTAAAAATTGTAAAAAAAACTAAAAAACTAAAAATTATAAAAAACCTACGAGAAATATCACAACAAAGCACAACTTTGCTTCAAAGTATACAATTTATTTTCCGTCAGTTTTTTTGGGTTATTTTTTATATATTGCTTCGAGTATTAATTTTTAAATCAAGAAAATTCACTTTTATTTTTGTTTTTTCATCTCTCGAGGATGCAACGGAACGCGTCGGAGTCAAATTCTATCTTATTTTGATTGCTGAATCTTCCTTCGCGCACACAAACAAATGTTGTCTTCATCTCGTGACACGTATTTTTTCCCTTCTTTGAAAACAAATCTGAGATGGCATAATTTGAGAAAAATCGAAAAAAGTTTCTCTATTATATCATCGAGTGTCGATTCTCTGAGTACGCGATCAATGCATAAGTTGCATAATCTGCGATGCAAATAACCGTTTCGTGCACTTATCCGAAATTCGCTTAAATTTGTTTTCGATTGTTCTCGTTGTACGACAAGAACTCTTCGATCTAGAAACTGGAGCAGAATAATACTACTATCGACGGATGGCTTTGAATGAGAGGAAACAACTTGAAGACTGCGTCAACATTTGATGGGGGATGTTATCGATCCGTTTGCCATTCCATCGAACCGTGTACGGACCTTAAAATTTGTTTCGTGTTTTATGCGAATGAGTAGACGGGGATAATGGTGGGTGCTGCTGAATGAGAGTAGGTTGGTTTAAAAAAAAATATGTTAAAAAGTGAGCTATGGAAATGGATGAAATACAAAAATAAGAACACAAAAAGTGATGAAAAAAATGAAAATTGAAGGTCATCTTGGAAGCATTAGTGTCAAGAAGTCAATGAAGTGCTTCAGAGGATCAGAGAAATAATTTTTCCTTTCGAATTCTCCACAATGCAGAAGTAAGAGAGGTTCATGTTCACATTCACGTTCAGAAAACATCTCTACGACCAATCTTGAAAGACGGAACAAGAAATAATGTTGATCAACAACGATGTCGGAATCGAACCCCTGACATGCAACTGCTGCATGGATCTGCCTCTGAAGTTCCCTTCCGTTCGCCTGATGGTGCTGCCAGCTGGGGAGAGGGGATGGAGTTGGAGATAGTGGAGTGCGGAAAGAAAGAGAGAGAGAGAGAGAGAGAGAGAGAGAGAGAGAGAGAGAGAGAGAGAGAGAGAGAGAGAGAGGTGAATGTCCGTTATAATAATATTCCCTTGGAGTGGGGTGTCTCATTTGTTAATTTAATGGCGTGACGAGGAACAATCCAGTTCTTGCTTTCACGGATGCTTCGCATAAAAAAGCTTGCTTTTCAAAAGGGGTTCAATTGGGCGCACATGTCTTTTCACATGTTGGGTGCTTATGTGTTTGTGTGTGTGTGTGGGTGCTGATGTATGTAAAATGTTTTAAGTTCACTGTTTATGCCATTGATGAAATCGCGTTGATAGTGTTTTTGTGTACGTTGTGTGTGCTAGTATGGCTATGACGTATTGCACTATATTAGAAAACGCTAGTGTGCTTTGTAGTGTGTTTTGTAGTGTGTTTTGTAGTGTGTTTTGTAGTGTGTTTTGTAGTGTGTTTTTTTACTAGGCTTGTACATGTTTATGCGATGTTTTTGTGTGAAATTATTGGCGTGCGTGTTGGCGCTGTTTTGAAATATTTATGAGATCGCGCGAATTGGTTTGCGTGCCGAAATTGTTATGCCGATGTTCTGGGTGGAATTGCCGTAGAATTGGTCTTTTTATCTCCAACAAAAAAAAAAACAAACTTAAAATTACGCGTTTGCAGGATGCTCATGAATAATTAATTAGATCGCGTTAAAATAAAAACACAGATGATGTAAACGATGAATATTAATATAGTAATTATACATTTATGAATCACACGCAAAAAATAATTTATGCATTGCGAGAATGCGCGATCCGCTGTTCTTTTAAAATAAATGTTGACAAATAACCTTCACGGAGTGCTAGCTTGAATTTGTCACATACAGAAACAGGAAATTTCATAAACAACACCTAATGGTCCTAATGTCGTTAGATCCAAACCGACGTAATGTAAACAAAGCTATTTTTCTCTGACGAAGCCTGGTTGTACACAATTTTACAAGGGAATACTTTGAAACCGAATAAATTTGTTCACTAAAAAAGAGTGACAAGCTTTTTTAAGAATCAGCAAATCTATAATTTATATCTATTTTGATTAAATATGTTTATTGAACAAAGAAAACATTTAACTGTGACTTTTTACCGTGTAAATAGGTTTTATTGTAATTTTTATAGGATGTTTCTCTAGCGGGATTAACATCCTTTTCAAATGTCTTACATGATTTACTTTTTTAGATTGATATTATTTCTGTTCTGATTTTTGTTTTTTTTGTGAATAAACGTCTTAAAAAAATTTAAAATGAAACAAAATAAAAAATTAAAATAAATGCAAACAGCAAAATAGAAAAGGAGTAGTGTCCAGAGGAAGTATCCCAAGAGAGACGAATCTCGCTTGAGGATGACCCGAGCAAGTGATACATTTATAAATAGATTTAATATAGGTACGTTCAACAGGGATTTTATGGAATGGTAAAAAAAATAACTAAAATACTCTTCTAAAATATATAAAAAAACAAACCATCACATTAATTCATCTATAATATACATTCAAAAACAACAACTATAATTCTTTCTTCCAAAAAGATCTATTACGTTTTTTTTTGCTTTTGTAGAAACAGCTGTTTTTCTTTAAACTTGTACAGTATAGAATGTGTTTTCCTTTTATTTTTGTTGATGATTTTTTTAAAATTTATTTTAAAGTTTCTTTTTAATGATCATAGTTGATTTAAAAAAAAATTGCACCACCTCAACCACATTTCTACTACCAGGTAACACAACTCTAGCAATATCAGACAACGGGGACTTGAAGCCGCCGTTCTCTTTGACCGGTCGCTACTACGTCCAGTACGACTACAAGTCTGACATCACCACAATCAGCATCTCTTACACGGGTTGGCAACAATATGCAATTTTTTTTAACTGTAATCTAACTATTTCCCAAAACAGCTGCTCAATTAAGTTGTCAAATAAGTAAGATGTCATTTTGATTAATAATAATTTATTACTTTAAAATAGTCCAAAATACTTTTGAGTTGCATTATTAACACTAAAAACTTGAATTTGTTTTTATTTATTGAAGGTTGCATTATTAAAACTAAAAAAATTAAAATTTCTTTTTCTTATTTAGTGAAGCTTGCAATATTAAAACTTAAAAATTTAAATTTGTTTTCTTTATTTATTGAAGGTATCCAGGGGGAAGACAGTGGACTTCTATCCTGTCAGAAGCTTTCTTCATCTATTGCCTTGCTTAACCTCAAAGTACTGGGTCAGTTTCCTTTTTCTATTTCTCCCTTTCTCTTTCTCTTTTTCTCTCTTTCTCTTTCATTGCTCGTTTCTCGTGTAATTCAGTTATGATTTGTTTGTATTTTCTAATGATTTTCAATTCTTTTTCAGTTCAAAATTCCAGTAACTTAATTAGATACTTTCAAGTTTACATCCAATTTTATAAATATGCACACACCTTCTTAAATTAACAAACGCACACTTATAAGAAAATTTCAAAAATGTTTGTGGGCGATTTAAATTTTAAAAAAATTTTTACGAGTGTAATCAAGTTTTGAGTGATAATTCATAAATAGATGCTGATAATTCATAAATGGATAGTGATAATTCATAAATGAATAGTGATAATTCATAATGGGATAATGCTAATACTAAGGTGTGCAGTGGAAATACTCGTGTGTGGAATAATAATAATAATAATAATACCCAAGTGTGGATTAAAATACCGAGATGTAGAATAATTATACCCAGATGTGGACTGAGTTTTATGTACACACATGCGTGCACACAAAACCTTGGAAACTGGTTATGCAGCTTACCAAATATAACAATTTTTTGGCTCAACCTTTTTGAAATGCATCTCAATCAAACCACCAAAATTATAAGTCCGCTTAATGCCAACCACATGAAAAATATAATGAAAAAGCAGCTAAGCTAAAATCCTATTTTTCACCAATAATTAAAAAAACAAAATCAAAATTTTAATAATTTTTTATTTGTTTTTTTTTCACAGTGCCACTGAGTACCCTCCGTCTGTATTTCATGCAGCGTAACGTAACATCGGGTGAAGTCAGTTTTAAGAAAATCGAACAAGGAGAAGTTCTGGAGCTGGAAGAGAATGTACTTAAGAGCATCAGGTTTGTCTTTTGTGCAAGGAGGTAGAGTTGGGTGTGGAGTGGAAGAAATTTTAAAATGACTCCATTTATCTTTCCACAGGAGAGCGTATTGTCGGATTGGTATTATTGAACGCGATGTGATAAATTTCTTTTACTTGATTAAATTTTTGTCTGCTTTAAATTAATTTCTGTAAATATTTCAAATATCCCCGTAGCTGATCAGGTGTGCATTGTAGTTTTAACTCACACACAGACAAACACTATTATAGAAATATATATATATGTATAAATATGAATGAATTAAAATTAAAAGCTACTTTAGGATCTCGTCAGAACATTTTCTGATTGGCAGTCTTTGCAACAATTTAATGAAAATTATAAAGAATTTATTTATACTTTTAAATTGGATGAAAATATAAAATTTGGAAACAGATCTTGATGAAATGCGTTAAATAAAACATTACAATTTCAGAGAAATAAGATATCAGTAAGCCGGAATTAGATTTGTTTGAAATTAAGTTTAGATGTTTCAAAGCTGCAAAACTTCTCGAAGTTGGCACTACAGCATAGTTTTATGGAATAACTTCTCGCTGGGATTGCATCGCATAACAATACGCATTGCAAAATGTTATGCATTATTTGCATTGCATAACTTGCATTGCATTAACATTCATGGGACGCAGCATAACGTGTGGATTTGTGATTGTCGTTTGGAAGAAATATTTCTGTCCCAGGAGAAAGCTTCTTCAGTCGCTGTCAGCCTGTTCAGTTTCAAGGCAAGTAGAAGTAAACTACTTAGACCAATATCTGGCCACCCATTATTATTCGGCGCTAAAGAGTATAAGATTATGTTTAAAAAAATAAACGAAAAGTATTATTATTATTATTATTATTATTATTAATTATAAATGTACTACTCAAAATTCAAATATTTGTTATACAATGTTACTCAGGTAAAGATATAACCAATGAATTGTTATAAACATTGAAAAGATGTGTGATTAGTCTACAATTATCTAATATAAATTATTCACAGGTGTGTGGCAAGTGTTACTTCCAGTCGAGACCTACCTGTAATGGAGATGGGTGTAGGAGGAGAACGACTCCATCTCACGCCAGAGAACAACCTCACCATACTTCCTTATTATGTAACACTGATTTTTTTAAACAAATTTTAAAAAACAAATTTATTTAGAAAACTAAGAACGTTATTATTGAGTTAAAATTTTAATTCACTTTTTAGATTTTTTTCTACGACCATTAATAATTTTTAACGAACTTATAGACGTCAAGTTGTCATAAGCAGTGAATGTAAAAAAAAATTTTTTATAACAATGCACTTGCCTGGTAGGATTGAACTTTTGTCGTTTGAAATATTATTCAGCTTAAAAAGAAAACGAAAAAAATGTGAGAAGAAAAAAGAGAGAAAAATGAAAAGAAAAAAGACAGAGAGAGAGAAAGAGAAAAGAGAGAAATATAAAATATGAAAAAAACTGATATATGACAAGACAAACGAGTTGCTTTCCATCTTAAATCACCATTTTTAAGGTAAATTGAATCACTACACATGCGCGGAAAGAGTCGATGATTCATTGGAGCAAATAAATGAACGACTGCTGTGTTCTTCGAGGCCATCAATTAATAAAGATTTGCGCTGAAGCAATGTCACGATAAACAGGTAAATAAGCGAGTAACTGCTTAAAACAACAACAACAGCAAATTACAACGAGTAATTCTAGTGGTAAAGGACATAATATTGAAGGGAGTAATTTTTTTTTAATATACCTCAGTACCGCTAAGGAAGAGCTTGTGCGTAGCTGCATACAACATGGCTCATAAGAGTTTGACCTGCTACCGGCACGTGGGTCTAAAATTAGAATGTGGTAAACGATATTATGTATTTCCGGTCGTTAAAAATCGTAGTCATAAAAAGTGCAAGCAAACAACTATATTTTGAATATTATTCATATTATTAATTTGGGAGTATTGATGATGATGATGATGACGGTGATGATGATGATGATGATGATGATGATGATGATGATGATGATGATGATGATGATGATGATGATGATGACGATGATGGTGGTGGTGATGATGATGATGATGATGATGATGATGATGATGATGATGATGATGATGATGATGATGACGACGATGACGATGACGATGATGGTGATGATGATGATGATGATGATGACGATGATGGTGGTGGTGGTGATGATGATGATGATGATGATGATGATGATGATGACGACGACGATGATGATGATGATGATGATGATGATGATGATGATGATGATGATGGTGGTGGTGGTGGTGGTGATGATGATGATGATGATGATGGTGGTGGTGGTGATGATGATGATGACGATGATGATGATGATGATGATGATGATGATGTTAATTTTGGTGGCGACAACAGAATTTTACATTATGAAGAAGCAGATTGTTCTCTGCATCAAACGAGTGAACTCCCGATAAAAAGAAAAAAGTAGACCCACTCCACGTCCTTAAACTGGTCAAATCAAACATATTATAGTCAGTTATATAGAGATAAAAAAAACGTATGAAAACATATTTAAAAGACACTTTTACTTTTAAATACACTAAAAAATAAAAAAATAATTTATTTTTTTTATCCGATTATATCTCTTAAATAGTTTGACGAATTGTACAATTGTTTGATGCTGATTTTCTTTATAAACTGTGAGTCATAGAAGCATATAAATAAAACGTCCCCACTTTTATATTTTCGTAAAACTATTTAAGAAATATAATCGGAATACACACAAAAAATTATTTTTTATTTTTTAGTGCTCTGAGAAATTTTTCGTTTTAGAGAGCACGTTGAATAAAATATAATAATAATTTAAAAATAAACAAGTTTTTTAAATGTTATTTCTATATATTGTTATTCTACTCTATCTAGTCTGAAGCCAATTTGTTTTTTTTTAAATCCTATATGAACTTATGTAAGTTTTCTCATCCAGTAAACTTCTAGATAACGTGGAATAAAATTATTAAATGATCAACTTTCAATGGCGACAAAAGGCTAATTTTGACTTTTCGTTTTCATAGTTTGTTTTATTGGAAAATTAAATACAAGATCTAAACAGTACTCTGGAAGCAAACAAGTAACATCTTAAAAACAAGCAAGTAACATCCTAAATTGACTTCACTGAACTCTATCGAGAACCACAAGCGTCATTTATTTAATGAGTGATTAACGCCGTACACCAAGAAAACCATGCGCTCCAACGGGATATAAAAAAATATTTCAAAATAATTTATTTTTGATAATTAAATCGAATATTATCATCAAAAACTAATACGCTCAATCTGAAAACGGGAAGTAAGTGGAAAATCGATTACCAAAACATCACGACAAAGTTAAGTAAAAGCGTATATAAAAATAATTTGAAATAAAGTAAATAATATACAATTACGCTTTCTTGGCTCCACCAGTCGCCGTCAGATTCGCTGAGAAGAGAGCTGTTGAGGTACAAGAGCAGCACGGCTCTGACGTACACCACAGACAAGCCGAACCCTCGCCATCACGGCAGCACCTTCTCCTGTACGGCCAGGACGCACCCGGTGTTTGCCCCCCTCCGAATATCCGTCGTTCTCAGAGTGAAATGTGAGAAATTTATTTTTTTAATAAAATATTTTATTTGTTTTTATGAGCAACGTCGTTGCAATATGGAATCACAAATTTATAACTCTATCGCAATTGTGTACCAATTCATTTGCATTTTCAAAATGGGAAGTAACGTGATCCGTATGGAGATGATGATGGTGATGATGATGATGATGATGGTGATGGTGATGGTGATGGTGATGATAATGATAATAACGATGATGATGATGGATGATCGTGTGTGTGGGTAGATAGACGGATGACGTTATGCCGAAGACGACGATGGTGATGATGATGATATGGCCAATACCTATTTTCAACACCCACCACCCGTTTATCTACGTAGGCATTTTCTAGCTAATTATACATACACCACCTTACCACCCAAAAATGTAACCATCTGCTACCCTAACTAGCTATTAACCATCTAACTACCCAAAACTGAATCCATCTACTACCCTTACTAGCAATCATCCTTCTACCTACACACACACACACACCCAAATAGATTCATCTACCTACCCACCAACACACACCCATATAGATTCATTTACCTACCCACCAACACACACCCACATAGATTCATTTACCTACCCACCAACACACACCCACATAGATTCATTTACCTACCCACCAACACACACATAGATTCATCTACCCACCAACCAACACACACCCACATAGATTCATCTACCTACCCACCAACACACCCACATAGATTCATCTACCTACCCACCAACACACACCCACATAAATTTATCTTCCTACCCACCAACACACACATAAATTCATCTACCTACCCACCAACACACCCACATAAATTCATCTACCTACCCACCAACACACACCTACATAAATTCATCTACCTACCCACCAACACACACCTACATAAATTCATCTACCTACCCACCAACACACACCTACATAAATTCATCTACCTACCCACCAACACACCCACATAAATTCATCTACCTACCCACCAACACACACCCACATAGATTCATCTACCTACCCACCAACACACACCTACACATTTCACACGCAAGAATAAACTTTGATTTCACTAAGTCTTCGTTAATTGCCGAAAGAATCAAAGTCCCCCGGAAGATCCTATTGATGGTCGTCTTTACGACTTGCTGCTGTTAAATATGTGAACTGTTGAACTTCCATTTGTGTCGAAAGAGAGAGAGAGAAAAAAAGAAAGAGAGAGAGAAAGACAGAGAAAGAGAGGAAGTGGAAGTGGAAAGGTTTGGTGAGTTCAAGGGTCGCGGGGAAAATAAAAGTCGCCCTCTGTAGAGCTGCAGTTAAACACTTGCAAGTGTTGAGTCAATTTGCGGCCGCACAGTCGGTTTGCTCTGAAAATTATTCGTTTAATCATAGAAAATGGGTTTTTTTTAATTAAATTTAAAGACAAAATAAAATTATGTTTAACACGGTGGAAAACAGAATAGGAAATTTGTCAAACCTTTTAAATTTTCATTTTCAGACATTTAATTGTATAATCATGCAGTAATTTAACTGTCAAATTTAAGAGCAGAGAAAAAAAATCTTTTTTTTTCCTCGCATGTTACACGTCGCTATAGTATGTCAACGTTTGAGAATTATTATAATGATGAGACTAATTTTCGCAGCAAAATTAATTTGTTTGCTTAAACGTTCGCTTTTTTGATGTTTTCCGAATTGTATCAGTTGTTGAACTACATTTCCTTCTTTCTCTTTCCGTCTACCGTGAACTCTGAACTCTGACCTGCGCTCAAAACTCCTCAGCACGTACCAAGGTTCACATTAACCTCAATCACCGTTTACCACGGCAAGAGACTTTTTACATCCTTTGAGACTCTCTTGTACGGAGCGTTACTCACGCGAGGAGCGGACATCTTTCCTGGAAGTAAATTTGTCGCGTGATGTTTTGATGTCTTATAAAATTCCTTCCATCATCTCGTCAAATCTTCCATCATCTTCACAGTATGTCTCCCAACGCCATCATCATCATCATCTTAATATGTCTCACCATCATCATAACATGCCCGAACATCATCATAATGAGTTTTACCAATATCAAAATATGTCTTACCATCGTCTTAATCTGTCCCACCATCATCATCATCATAATCTGACCCACCACCACAATGACATCATAATCTGTCCCATCACCATCATCACCATGACCGACACCCCCAGAAACAACAAAACAATCTCCACCTTCAACATCAACAAGAATCCAAGCAACAACGTCTATCAACAACAACAACAACAACAACAATCCAAGCAACAACGTCTATGAACAACAACAACAACATCAACAAGAATCCAAACAACAACGTCTATCAACAACAACAACAACAACAATCCAAGCAACAACGTCTATGAACAACAACAACAACATCAACAAGAATCCAAACAACAACATCTATCAACAACAACAACAACAATCCAAACAACAACGTCTATCAACAACAACACCAGCAAGAATCAAAACAACAACGTCTATCAACAACAACACCAGCAAGAATCAAAACAACAACGTCCACCAACATTTCTCCAGAAAGAAACAACTTTTTTCCGGATGGAGAAATTATGCACAGCCCCCGTTGAAGCATAGTTTTAATAACCTTACATCAAATTTTCACATGAGATCTTTGCACGCTCGTTTCACGCGACAGATCGAGCGCATTTTTACGGCGGAAATAATGCGAAATTATGCGAAATTATGCGAAATTATGCGCTCTGCGATATCCATTTAAGCGGCCGCGTATATTATCGCATGAGAATCTTGAACGATTGGCTCGCGATAAAATGACGTCCTATGGACCACCCAGGCCGTAGATTTGGACTGTTTCGGGGGAGGTGGGGGAAGGCGGTTGGGGGTTGAAACAGAAAAAAATGCAGTTAAAACTAATCTATAACTTGCTTCTAATTAAAAATAAATTATTTGGCAACATTTAAAGCAAACGTTTGCTTTAAGGAAACAACGATATTCATTTCATTTGAGAAATCTCTTGCCACTGAAGCGATGAATCGAAGAAAAAATTTTAATTTCTGCACATCAAAGCTGCATCATTGCTTTTAATAAAAAATTACATTGAATTTAAAACAATTATCGCCCCCACACGCCCCCATCCCCTGTGGCGACGATGTTCGGCAATAAAAAAAACGGCATGGAAGAATTCTGTGATTTATATTTTCCTGTTTTTATTGAAAAAGAAAAAAAATTCCTTTGGCATTCAATTATCGAAGAAAGAAATGAAGGCGCCGCTTGTTTCTGAGAAGATATGATTGGTCATTTGGTGTGTGCGTTTGTGTGCGTGTGTGTGTGCGTTTGTGTGCGTGTGTGTTTGCGTGTGTTTGTGTGTGCGTTTGTGTGCGTGTGTGTTTGCGTGTGTTTGTGTGTGCGTTTGTGTGCGTGTGTGTGTGCAAAAAATAGAAAAAGAGAGAAAGAGAGAAGAAGAAAGAGAGAAGGAAGAAAAAAAAGATAAAGAGAGTGAGATGGCAAAATAGAGAAAGAATAAGAAGACGGAAAAAAGTTGATGGACAGTGGACACTGGCAGTGGTTTGTGTCACACAGAAAAGAAATCTCCTGAAAATTGCCATCTTGTTTTTTTTTTCATTTTATTATTCAATTTGTTGACTTCCTTCTTCCAATTGTTGACATTCTGTTAAAAAAGAAAAACATTTACGTGTCAGATTGCTCGTTTTTTACGGCATCGTAACGCACTTATTTGTAAAACATTTTTTCTGCAATAATTAAATAATAATAAAATAATGATAAAAATAACTGGAAAAATAAGTATAAATAGTTGTGGTTATCTACAAATAGAAAATCGCTCAAAAATAGAAACTTTAAGAGTTTGCTTGAAGTATATAATTTGTCCGCAATAAAATGCTCATGCATTCAACAACTTTTTTTGAATATTTTTTTAAAATTTATAGCTGAGTCAAAAAAAAATTTGTCATCTATTATTTAGTACTCTCATTATTGATAGTAGTAATAATTTAATAATAGTACTGTCATTATTATTAGTAGTAATTATTTATGGTTAGTACTCTTATTATGATTAGTAGTGATACATTGTTATTGTTATTATTATTATTATTATTATTATTATTATTATTATTATTATTATTATTATTATTATTATTATTATTATTATTATTATTATTATTATTATTATTATTATTATTATTATTATTATTATTATTATTATTATTATTATTATTATTATTATTATTATTATTATTATTATTATTATTATTATTATTAAAAAATGTTTTTATTCAATATTATTTCTTTCTGTTAGTCGCGGAACAAATCTAATAAAATCAATAAAATAAAATCAATTTCGTTTTAGGTGCGGTTCTCTGAAATCAAGAGATTCTTGCGTTTAAATCAGAAATGTCTATGGGTCAAATTTTGCTGACCCGACTTGACCCGCCACAGCACATTGATCCGACCCGCCACTATACGCAAACCCGACCCGATCTGACCCATACTTTTTCCTAATGAGGTGACCCAACCCGACTTTACCCAAATCCTTAAAACTTATCAAACGATTTTAATTTTGTATGATTGTTTGGTTATTTAAACAATATTTGATATCAAAAAAATCCATCTTACTTTATTGATTGATTCAACCTATGTGGCTAAAAATCTTGAATGAAAATCTGTAATGCGTTATCAAAGAAGACAAGTCTCTTTCCTTGATTGTTCTGAATTTGCTAAAACGCTGTATGGACGACAAGCTGTTTGAGCGGGAATTGTTTCATCTCTTGTCTTATTTATCCAAAACTGCAATGAGTTTGCCGTCTCTACTTATATATCCAAAAAACCTTATAGACTAAAGGGTTTTCTTTCCATGATGTCATAGACACATTTGCTGTTTTATTTTCCTGACGATGAAGAGGTTTTATCATGCAAACTGGCAAATAGATCGAGTCGTGATTTTTTTGTGCGTTAGAAGATCTTTCTATCTTATCCTTATCAATCAAGGTTATACCTAATTTAAAGTCAAACTTAATTTCTTAACTTTGTTAGTTTGACCTGACTTGACCCTGGGTCGACCCGGGGTTGACCCGGATCGCTATAAAGTCAATAAACTATGTTACAAACAATATTTTAATTGTGTCAAGAGTGAAATGAAGGTTTAAAAAATTTATAAAAAAAAGTCTATTAATAGAAAATATACCATTGTATTTGATGCGAATTGCTCAACAGAAAAACTGACACAGAAATATCGTTTATATATATTATATACAAATAAGAGATTATGGAAACAACAGCATCATAAAAGACCTCTTACTTGACAGAACGGGAAGATTTAAATGATATCTCCGATCAGATTACCAATTTTTCTGGAAAACTGAATTGAGTGGAGGAATGAATAGAGAAATTAATGGATGAATGAATGGAGTGATTATTACCACTGATCTCTACATATATAACTGGATAGCGCTTAACCTATTAAATGCATTATAAATTTGTGTAACATGTCGCCAAACTATTTCCGCACCCCATTTCATCTTTGTAAATTAAAATGTAAAAAAAAATTATTCTTGAATCTTTCAATTAATAAAATTTAATAAGAGTTTGAAACTCCCATTAAATCACTTAGGATTATATTTACTGTTAGGCATGTTAATGCGTTAACCGTTAGTTAGTGTTACTTAGAGGGATTTATATTATAGCTTTGGTATATTATTATAGCTTTTATATATTATATAGCTTTGGTGGTGAATAAAACTTGTTAAAAATAACCAATGTAATTAATTATTTAAATAAAAATGAAATGAGTCTTGTCGATTGGAGCAATTAATAGCTGCGAAAGTCGGTATTTTCACACTTTTAAAGATCTTCCGTAAATAGCGTTCGGAGGCGTCAAAATGGCGACCGGAGGTTTACCTACCCAGGCAGGGATTAACGTGATCCAGTTATATATAGAGACCAGTAATTATTGCTTGGAGGAAAAGAAGAAGAAAAAAACCGTAGACCAATTGAATGGATGGATGAAAGAAAAACCGGACCACACTGAAATGTTGGAAAAACTGAGCCATTATAATCGCATGCAACAACTAGCAATTGAACCACGCTTTGGGTCCCTATAAATATTATAAAAAATTGTAAAAAAAAACAATTAGAACAAGGGATTGATAAACTTCCATCCACACTCCACACACTAGTCTTTAATGAGACTCACAATAAGGAGTCTGTGCATGCCTTGTCTGTACAGTGTACACTATTAAAGAAGGTTTTTCTCCCAGCTGTGGGCTGTAAATACATTAATGAAGTTATAGTTAGCAGCCGAACGGGCCCAAATAAGCTATATCTTGGCTACTTGGTATGCAATTTCACATCTGCCATTTTTCAGTAGCCGTTTACTGTCTATTTTTCAATTTACATAAAATTATTATAAATATAATATAAATTTCTTAATAATGGTTCAAATTTAGTAATTTATTATGCAAGAAAAATCGTACTAAAAATATGGCATTCAATCTTAATTGTATAAATTTCCACTTGTTGAAATGTGCTCGCCATGTTTTATGAGTGAAAATAAGAAATTATGAGGATTTTTTGAAAGTCGGTAATACATTGAAATGCTGAAGGTGAAAAATATGACAATAATGGTCATGATGATAGTGGTGGTGGTGGTGGTGGTGATGATGATGATGATGATGATGATGATGATGATGATGATGATGATGATGATGATGATGATGATGATGACGACGACGGCTACGACGACGACGGCTACGACGACGACGACGACGACGACGAGGACAACGACGACGACGATGATGATGATGATGAGGATGATGATGATGATGATGAAACAGGATAAGCTGATCATGAACAATTGTTATTTCCCCGTTGTTTTGCTCTGAACACACCCAATTCTTTTGTTATTGAAACATTCACTAAGTTTTTTTTCTTTCTCCATCCAATCAAGTCGCACCCATTCTGTCCTGTGACACGACGTCATACAAAGCCCGTCACGGAGAAAACGTGACGATGACGTGCGTCCTGGAATCGAACCCCGAGAGTTCTATCAGCTGGATGAGTCTAAACAAGGAGAAGATTCTTCAACAAGACAAGTACTTTTCTTTTCAACTTCGAGTGAGTTCCGGTTCTTCCGTTTCTTTTAAACAATTAATAATCGAAAAAAAACTTTAAAAAAATGTACTTCAAAGATACCAAATCGTAGCTGTTGTTTTTGTCGTTGTTGTTGTTGTTGTTGTTGTTGTTGTTGTTGTTGTTGTTGTTTTTGTTGTTGTTGTTGTTGTTGTTGTTGTTGTTGTTGTTGTCGTTGTCGTTGTTGTTGTTGCAACATCATCAGTATCCTCAGTTTTGTCATCAAACTTATGATCTACGTTATCATCGTCATCATCATTATCATTATCATCATCATCTCTATTATCACCCCCACCATCACCATCATCATCATCATCATCATCACCATCATCATCATCATCATCAATATCATCATCAGCATCACCATCATCATCACCATCATCATCACTATCATCACCATCGTCATCACTGTTGTAGTCATCATCGTCGTCAGCATCAACGTCATTGCCAACTCCACCAGCGTCGTCGTCATCAGCATAAATATCATCACAATCATAACTGTCATCATAACAGTCATCACCATCACAATCATCACTACTATAAATCACAATTAATCATTATCCGTGTTTTTAATAAAACAAAACCCTTTTTTTTACTTTCAAGTGTACACAAATCAATCTTCTTCTTACTCAATTTACTTTATAATCCTCGTCCAAAAATGTGTTTTTTTTATTTTTTTCAAGTACATTTGCAGTGATTGCTTTTGTTGTCTAATAATACCCTATCCGTCCCAAGAAATAACCCCCAACCAGACAGGCAATTCCTGCTTAGAAGTGTAACGGACTCGTACCAGGGGTTAAAAAACGTTACACTCTAGAAGAAAATATTTGTGATAGGTTTGCTCTGAACATTATAATAAAAACAATATAATGGCTATGTCATGTAAATTCACTCAATTGTTCATTCCATCAAAATGCGAACAGATGGGACTGCGACTAAGCAGACTGACATGACACCTAACAGGACTGTAACAAATTACGATTGGGAGTCGCTGGTCGTAAACAAATGTCATCCGCCGGATGATTCTTTATTGAAGTTTTCCAAGGCGAAAATAACAAAAATAAAATCAATATTGAAAAAAGTAATGATTATAGTAATAAAATCTTCTAATGTTTTGTCGTTTTTTCTTTCCAAAGAGGGAAATGAAGATTTAGACACCTCATGAAAACCAAGGACCCAGAAAAGCATTGATCTGAATGTGTTTGTACACACACGTGTAATGATTATTCACTCACTCACTCACTCACTCACTCACTCACTCACTCACTCACTCACTCACTCACTCACTCACTCACTCACTCACTCACTCACTCACTCACTCACTCACTCACTCACTCACTCACTCACTCACTCACTCACTCACTCACTCACTCACTCACTCACTCACTCACTCACTCACTCACTCACTCACTAACTCACTCACTCACTCACTCACTCCACTCACTCACTCACTCACTCACTCACTTTTTCTTTCGTAGTTTGTTGTTCTTTTGCTGTATTATGTAACTTTTAATTTTTACATTTATCTTTTCGAATTTTACTACTTCAAATTAGTATGCTTTTTTCATCAATTATGTGACCCAGCAACAGTTTTAGCATAATGGCAACCGTGAAGATATTAATGGCCGTCTTAGATGCAGTAAATGCAAAGTTTTTTGGCCGACGAATTTATCAAATTGATCTTGTGAACAGATAGCAACATTTTTTTGGGGGGAAGGGTTTGGATCTTTTTCAGCTTCAATTATTAAATTATCCTTAAACCATATCATACGACGGGTACCCCGCTAGTTTTATATCATAAAAATAATTTTTCTAAAATAACGTTTTCTTGCACACTAAAAACTATAAAATAATTTTTCTATGGGGCTGGCAGAATTTCTGAATTTTATTGTTTACATTTTATTAAAAGACTTTATAACAGTTTTTAATTCTTATAAAACCAAAAACGTTGGCAGCATATACAACATGATGTTTTTGTATCTGCAGAAACATTTGGAAAGATCTACAAAAAATTAATGCATTAAAAGTAAAAAAATCTAATTATTTTTTATTTTCACACATTTCTATGAAATAATTATTTTTTTTGTTTTTCGGATGAATCTTCTTTGGGCGAAAAATCGTTCGGGCGAATTGTCCATCGTTCGAAAGAAACGTCTGATAAAATTTAAAAAAATTGGCTAAAAAGTAATCAGGCGAATTTTCCATGGCTCTTATGAATCGTCAGTCGGGCAAAATGTTCTTCGGGCAATATATATATATATATATATATATATATATATATATATATATATATATATATATATATATATATATATATATATATATATATATATATGTATGTGTTTGTGGGTGTAATATTATATTATATATATATGTATGTATATATATGTATGTATGTGTTTGTGGGTGTAATATTATATATAAATTTTATTTAAATTGTATTTTAATTCCTTTCAATTAGTTGTACCTTTTACCATTTAGTCGCTGCATTTTATTTTTAAAAAAGTTAAACGGCTCTGAAGATGGCAAAATTTGCCGAAATAGATCTATAAGCCTATAAGATTATGGAGTTTGTGTTTGATAATAAATTATTTTTAAACCGATTTAGACTATTGGAAAAAATTAAAAATAAAATCGATTCAGCCAAGTGGGCCACGTTTTTTAATCGAGTTTGCTTAAAAGAATATATAGCGCCAAAGTATTATATATATATATATATATATATATATATATATATATATATATATATATATATATATATATATATATATATATATATATATATATATATATATATATATATATATGTGTGTGTGTGGGTGTAATATTATATATATGGCCTTCCTCCATGGATTTCATAAGTTATTTTTTCAAGGTACTAGGAAAAAATTATAAAAAAATTAATACGAGAAATACCATTTAAAACTAGTAATACGTGAAAATAAATTCAGGTTGACCAAATTTGGAAGAAAAATTAACTATTTTTCAGAGAAATTACAAAATATTTGGCATCCCGCTTTTGTGTTTCAACGGGGTTTGTGGATCTAAGATCAAGTGTTTGCTCTTTCTGACGTATTTGTCTCCCATCGCTGTTTTTGGTCCCTCCCGGCAATTGTTTGCCCCCAAAACAGTCTAGAGTACGTCACATACATACATACACACTTTATTATACATGGCAACTTTGAAGATTTGCACTGCCACTCAGGCATACACGTGTTTAATAAAGCCGGGCATCGGCCGTAAGAAAAATCAGTTTTATGTACCTCGTTGAGTGTAGGAAATCTTTTTAATGCCACATGAATGCCCTCGCTTAAGACATTTCCATTGTTGCTATGTTCTGGGTTTTTATTGTTATATTACCCTAAAAGCACTTTGCTCTCTCCTTGTACATCTCAAGCTGTTATTATTGGTGAAAGAGCGTTACCGCAGGAATCTATTTGTGAGACGGGGGTTTAACCCTTTTAGCTATGAGATGACCTATTTTTAGCGCCTGTCGTGCACGTGATTGGGTCGTGAATTTCCATTTTATGCTACTCTTATCTGTAAATGATGGGCTTTATTTTTTTCTACTTTTATTAGTGCATAACATATACTTTAAAAATTGTTTATATTTGAAAAAATCACATTAAAACAAGCCGCTAAGATATTGTCGGTCCATAATACGAAATTTAATTATAAATTAATTTTATTATTATTATTAAAGTATAATCCATAAATTAATAATTTTTATTATAACATTAATAATTATTGTTTTTTTTCTTAAATATTTCCTAACAAGCTTTATGTGTTCTTCCTTGCAGGAAATTCAAAATGCATCTGAGTTTCCTTCGTTACCTCCATCTTCTTTTGATCTTTCATCTTTGTTTTCTATTGCATCATCATCATCACCGCCGCCACCGCAATTCGTACCAGCATTATCATCATCGCCGGTGACGGACTCGTCATTGAGACGCTTCAAGACTGAGCTTTCACCTCTGGCGTCGTCATTATCCGAGATCGCGTCATTACCACCGACAGCACAGTCTTCATCGTCACTGTCTTCATCAGGGTCGTCTTCGTCGCTACTTCTGTCACCGTCATCTTCCTCTTCCTCATCCTCATCATCATCATCACTACCGCTGGTTGCGCCGCCACGACGAGAGCAAGTAACGATGAAAATAACAAGAATAAAAGAGTCCCACTTCGGTCCTTATTTACTGACGGCATCTAACGACCTTGGCACTTCCAGCGCCACTGTCACCCTCTTCAAATCAGCGGCGTCCAACCCACAAGTGACCAGCCACAGCCAGCAGAAGCCCAACCGGATGCGTCAGTTTGGTGCCAGGGGTTTTCCAAAAAACATCATCGCATGTGAGCTATTTCACATGTTTTTATTACCTTTCACTAGTCTTGATGTCCAAGGGATGTCCGCGGATGTTTTTAAATTCGGGAAAACATTATACATTTTGCCCACTTGGAAAAAAATTATAGTTTTATTAAACAAAAATAATAATAAAAAAACAAAAATCTTTTTTAAATAAATTAAATTATTTATTAAACAAAAATAATAATCAAAAAACAAAAACCTTTTTTAAATAAATTAAAGAAGCATATTAATAACGACCACAAAAACTTTCATCGTCATAGTAACTACAAACATCTTTTCTTTACTATTCACCGGGGTAATATTTTCACGATACGATGTCGCTATGTAATTTTTTAACTGTCTTAAAAGAATGTTTTTATTTTTGCAAATTACCTCTCACTTGTTTGTTGTTGATCTTAAGAAGTAGGCTCAATTTAAATATTATCTTAGAAGTTAAAATAGTAATAATACTCTATATATATATATATATTTACGCTAATCGCTGACTCACTCTGGAACGCTTGATTTTTATTAGTTTAATATATTTATTTATAATTTTAAAATGTATTTATTTATATTTATAATTTTATAACTTATTTTATTACTTTCTATATAATTTTTATATTTTAAAATCTGTATATTTCAATATATTATTATTATATGTGTTGCCGAAACAAATACAAAGCTGTGTCTAGAAAGCACCTAAGTACTTCCTGTCGTATAATATATTTTATCTTTTTAAATGTCCCTCCTCTTTTATCCAGGCTTGTGACTGGCTCGCAACTAGCGAGACGGAGTTACATAGCTGTTAATGTTTAATTGGCTTATATATGTCACTAAGTGTTGAATTTATAAAAGTTTTTTTTACAAAAGCACTTTCCCCGATAGATCGTATACTTCGTTGGCTGAGGTTTTCCATACATTCGGTAGATGGCAGTTGAAAAAAAAACTTAAAAGTTGAAAACAATTAAATAATATTCAAACTTAAAGTGGTAAGTAAGATTTGCCGTTTAGCGAAAAAAACTAGAAAGTTAAAAATAATTTATTTCGTTTAAATTTCATTTTAATTTATCGAGCGCCTTAGTTATCTAACAACTACACTTGCATACAAAACATTAATATTAATAGTAATTTAAATTTCCCGAACGCGTTAGGTTTTCATTAATTTGCTAGATGGCAGTTGAAAAAAAAACTAAAAAGTGGAAAATAATAATTAAATATGAATTTAATCTTAACGGGCTCCTTAGTCGCCTTATAAGTTATAACTACCTAGTAATTAATATTAAGATAAACTATTATACTATAATTCTCATCATTGTATTCATTATCAGTATTTTTATTTTTTTATTGTAATTAATAATAATAATATTAATAATAATAGCATTGATAATTTGATTTTTTTTTATACATCTCATTTTGCGCATGCGTGCCACGCAAGAGGGAACAAAGTTATTTGCCAAGCATTCTTATCGGCGGTCATTTATAAAACAATCATTCACCCATCCTGGGATGGCAATATATTATAATAGAAAAGAAATCTTTAGGAGTACTTCTGTCGGTTTGTCCGTTTGTAACGCTCGGTGTTGTTGCTCTCTGTTTTGTGTTCGAATAAATTTATTTGAATAGCGCTCATTTCTTTTAAAATTCGATTTTAAGGTCGGATAATGTGCATGTTTTTTTACCATGTATATCACATTCATTTGTAAATAATGTTTTGTTGAGAATGTATATATATCTTTGAAATACGAATAATGAAGTTAATAATGAATTAATTACATCAAGGGACTTAATTAGTATGATGTATTGACTTGATTAGCGAGAAATATTGGTAAGCTCGACGCGTTTGAGAAGGCGTGAAGGAAAGAGAGAGAAAGAAGAAAAAGTAGCATCAAGAAAAATTACAGAAGGAAGAAGAAATGCAAAATGACAAAAAATAATATTGAGTGACAGAAAGAAATATAAAATAATAATGATTTTAAATCTGCAGTAATTGAAAGAAATGTAAAATAATAAAAAGAAACCTACAGTTAATACGAAAAAATAAAAAGCAATATAAACAAATGTATTTAATGTATGCAGCTATAAAAACAATATATTATATACAATAACCAAAATAAATAAAAAAATACATCAAAAAAGAGAAAACGAAATAGCAAGTAATATGAAATAACAGCCAAAGATATTAAGTAGAAAATGTAAATTAAAAACTATAAACAAAATAATAGGAAAATTATTAAATAATAGAAGGAAATAAAAAGCAATACGGATGAATATAAAGTAATAAGAAGAAATACAACGTAATATGAAGAAATATAAAGTAATAAGAAATAAAAAATAATAAAAAGAAATACAAGGGATTAAGAAGAAATATAACGTAGGAATAATAAATATGAAATAATAGGGAGAAGTAATCAAATATATCATTATTGAACGAAAGAGATGCATTTATTTGACTCTTGCCTTCATAAATCACCGCGACTTTTCCCATCAGGGATGTGCGTGTTGAATTTCAAACGATCCATTTGAACCGAACCAGCATTAACCGATTATTTTAACCTTTTGAGTACATGTTCATTTAGACAATTGTCACTTATTATTCAGTTTTCAACAAACTTTACTTACTGAAAGTTGAATGTAAGCCTACGCCATCATTGTCTCATTCTAAAGACAGTTCGTTTGTTGTTGGTCAAACAACGATTATATTTTATAGTTTTAGTTTTGATTATAATCGGCCATTTAAAAAAAATTATAAAATAAAACTTTATAAAGTTATACCCGATTTGTTCAAATTTTATTAATAATCATGTTATTGAAATCCTGAAGAATTTCATAACATGAGGAGACTCTATCTATAACGTTAACGATTTGAGCGAACCTGTTCTTGTAACTCCAATTTGTATCATTTTTCAAGTGTATAAATAAATAAATAAATAGTAAATTAATATATAAATAAATTAATAACATGAAAATAAAGAAATATTATCGTAAAGTTCTAGTGGAGTGACTTTTTTAGGTTCGTTATGTGGGCGTAATATTTTTTTTTGCTGACAAAGGAACGGGTGACTGTTGCGTGACTGTTCAGTCTTATTGGCACACCGTGAAAGCTTTTCTGTGTATATGTTGTTCTTTGTTGAAATGTCATTCTCTCTGTTTCAAGTTAACAAAAAAGTGCTGCTATCTATCGAGGTGACAAAGCGCTAAAAGAATGTTCATCTAGATATAAAAGGAAAACGTCGTTGACTATCGGAATAATAAAACATGAAAGTACAAAAAATTCAAAGTTTTTTAAAAACACACTTTTATATTTTTAAACTATTCAAATTTATTTCTAAATGCAATAATAGTTCTACCATTGTTTATGGTATTACTTTATACAATATTTTAATAAGCTTTTGTCATAGTATAAGTTCATTTAATTGATGTAAGCACCACCTTGTGAATAATTTTAAATGCGTTACAAAATAAAATATTATTACAAATAAAAATTAAATCGCTTCAGAAACTATTGAATATCGTTTTGACGGTTGGCTAGCGTCTATGCTAAACGTTTCAAAAGTTGAACACGTCTAAAACTTGGTGAAAAATCAATTCAAAAATTTGGCCACAGACAGAGAGACAGATAAGTCAAGTTAAATAAAAGTGAGTAATAATTGGTTGTGATTCAACAGGTCCATTTTGGTTAAATGGTTAAAATCCTAATTTTATTTGGCCATAGTTTTTCTCCCGAAGATTTGAATGAAGTTTAGACCCCAATATAATAGTAACTTTTTTCAGTCAAGTGTCGAGTGATATGCGTATTCTATTTCTAATTTTTAGCTGCTTACATAAACTTACTATAACCGAAGAATTAAACCTTTGCTAAGGAAACAAAACAAATTATTCTTATCATCTTATCAGCTTAATGGTTCAATTTTTCAAACTACAGTGTCGTTAATCAGCATTTAGAGCTATATATATATATATATATATATATATATATATATATATATATATATATATATATATATATATATATATATATATATATATATATATATATATATATATATATATATATATATATATATATATATATATATATATATATATATATATTTGTGTGTGTGAGTGTTTGTGTGTTGAAGTTTGACTGCCGAAGCACGTAGACTTGGCACCGAAGTCATTCCAATTGCTAATCAAACAACTCTGTTGTACATAACAAAGATGGGTTTAAACAACAATATCAACAATATTGCATCATCAACATCAACATCAACAACAATAACAACAACAACAACAGGAAAAACAACACCATCAAGAATTACGTACAAAATAAAGACTGACGCAGGCAGACATTAATGTCATTCACTACATTGTTAACCTAGTTTTCGTTTTTTTTCCCGGTTGCAATTTGAATGTCTAAAATGTTAAAACACTTTTTTCTAAGTGGATTTGTTTGAAAACAATGTGCAACTGCCAAGAAAGCAAACTAACTCCCTATTTGGACAAAAAACACTACACGGTATTTCCAATTATATCCTTACGATATTAATAAACTTAAGATTAATTTGATTAAACTGTTAATATTCATTTTAGAATAAATTTAATATTTATTTCAACGTGGTTTTCAACTCATTTCAGTATAAAATAAAATAAACTAAAGGTAGACACAGAGTGATAGTTTATAATTGCTTTGCAGAGACTAGTAGTTTGTATATTTTGCTTTCCACGATTTCTGTTTACACGAACATGTACATCTGTTTAAAAATGTTCTTTTCCATAGTTTTATTATTTCTTTGATTGAAAATAAACGATTAAGAATTAGTGGAATTAGTCATGAAAGTAAAAAAGGAGAAATTAACTGCTGTTGCATGAAATGTCGATCTCTCTCTCTCTCTCTCTCTCTCTTTCTTTCTCTCTCTTTCTTTCTCTCTTCCCTCTCTTTCACTCTTGTTGTTCCTTGCTTTTTTTTTATTTATCTCTTTCATTTCTGTTTTTTAATTTTATTTCTCTTCTCCTTTCCACTCTTTTCTTTTTCCTCTTTTTTTTCTTTCCAAAATTCCATTTAAACTTTTTTTTTTGGCTTTTCGAGGAAAGAGAAATTGTGAAGCGAGGCAGACAAATAGACTTCATTAACTTCTGCTTCAGTGTTGGAGGCGTGTGGACATTAGGGACATTGAGTACTCTAGATCTCCCGATGCTTTTTACAGCACAGTCCCCGAAGCATGGAAGATAGGGTGGACCACAATACAACGCGGCACCCCACCGGCATACGAGTTAAGATAGAGTGGATGAACCATAGTAGAGATTCATACTCTATAGACTAATACATCTATAGGCAGTAGTGACTCTGTTACGAGTTATTGAGCATAAATTGTGAGTATTCTTCAGTCTGTGTTTACTGGCTCAAATGCAAGAATAAGAAAGGATGCATTAAGGCGGATACAAATAACTGTGCTAAAATTTTAAATAAATTGTTAAGAAAACGATTTTCACTAGTAATAGCAAGTCATGAATGGCAAGCATGCTTAAAGTAGAAGACGGATGCTTGTTTGTACTTAAACAAGTGTTTACGATTGCTTGTAATGTGGAGTAATGTTGAATATACATTTAATATTGTACGAACTGTTTACTAAGAAGATAATTCCAACCGCAAAAGATTGATATAACATATATTTATTTGTAGACCAAATTAAGCTTATTATTTAGACTCATGACTCCACTTTGTGAAGATACTCAGAAATTAAAAAAAATGACATAGAAACATCGTGATTGATTGGTTGGCGTAATTCTGGTTACCACTTAGTACACTAAACATTTTATTGGCTAGCTCGGACTGGGCATCACGAATATGGCCAAAACGCAGTTCCCGTATTTCAATGAAAATTCCAACAGGTTATTAAATGTTTTGTTCATTTGTCTACTTTGACGCTGGTTTTAAAAAAGGTCTCAATAAAATCAACCGCAGCTAACGACAATTTCAACAGAGTATCAAAACATGCATGGCTTTAATTCTGTGCCTGCTACTTAATACAAGTTTGACAATGCATAACGTGACGTTAACAGTTAGACTTCTAATCAACAAATCATTATATCCAACTTTTACTCACTTGTGGGCCCATTTTTAGAGAACCACCAGAGGCAGCCATCTATAGGCGCCTACCCACATCCCTTGCCGAGGCTGGTGACGCCGGCGGGTTTCAAACCGCCGACTCTTAGGTCCACAGGGGGATGCCTTACCGCTATACCACCAGTTTATGCAACAGGATTGCTCGATCAATGAGTAGAAAAAATGATTTTAAAGTTCAGATTTCAAAAGAAAATGTAAAAAACACGTGGTCCCAAGTTAATTGTAATTCTAATATTGTTTAATTTAACTACATTTCACATCAAAAAAATAATTTTCAAATAGATATGATATGTAATAGGTAAGTAACTAAAACATCGTTATTCCACTGAGTGATTGTAAGTTTAAGAATGAGTTGTTTGTTAGCTTGCAGATGAGAAACGTTAGGTAGAAAATAAATTAATTTTAGTGTGATTGTTCTGCTGAACTGAGTGCCTGGCTGAATTGTCTGGAGAAGTCTAGGAAACTTATAAAAATATGATTAAGTTTTGTTCAACACCTGTTCGTATTGTTGTTAATATTTTTAATTTGTGGAATTTCCTGTTGTACTTCTGTTGTACTTTTGTTACTTTTGAGTACACCAACGCTTTCTTGAGTGCAACCACCCCCTTTTACGTCTGAGTCCACCCACCTCTGTTACTTCTGAGTACCCACGTCTTTTATTTTTTTTGGAGTACATACAGTACACCCACCCCTAGCAAGGTCTGAGTACACATGTGAGTACAACTACCCTTTGCTATTTATGAGTACAACCAGCCCCTGCTAATTCTGAGTACACCCACTCCTTGTAACTTTTGAGTAAAACCATTTAGCTGGTGGCATAGCGGTAGAGCGTTCGCCTGTCGATCGTTAGGTCGGCAGTTCGAGCCTCGCCGGCGTCACCAGCGTAACTCCCTTAAGCAAGGAGTTCACTCGCATCCCTAAAGGGGTAGGCAGGCGCCTATAAATGGCTGAATTTGCAAAGGACCCTTCTTCGTCGCCTTTGTGCATGATTGTCTTGAAAAAAGCGTGTGCTAAATCTTAGCAGAAAAAAGCACCCCATGGTACCTCTGAGTACACCAACCTCATTTATTTTTATCTGAGTACATACAGTACACTCACCCCCTGCTACGTCTGAGTACAACCACCCTCTGCTACTTGTAAGCACACCCACCACTCTTGCTACATCTGAGTAAATCCACAACCTCTTATTTCTCAGTACAACCAACACCTGCTAGATCTAAGTAAACCCATCTCTCTCTCTCTCGATATTTTTATTATCGTTTCAAACTGCAATTATTTACTGAGCCAGTAAAAATACAAAACCGCTTGCAATAACATGGTTTCAATTAAGAGAAGAATAACTTATTTTAAATCCGTGGTGGGCTGGAAATAAAAAGTCAAGTCTTGGAGTCAATGTTGTTGTTATATGGTAATCATGTTTTAAATTAACAGCAGATGCTTGTTTCAAACGATATAGACATACGACAAAATGATTTGTATTTTAATACATTTTTTAATTAATTGCAGTATTTCATAGAGCGGTTTTTTGAAGTTGTTTCATAGGAAACAAGCAGTTTACAAACAGGTTTTTCTTCAAAGAAATATAAAATTGTAAAAACTGTTTTAACAATTAAACTGAAATAATAAATTATTCAAAACTTTTTTTTAAATGTAGCAACGCATTGAAACTACAATAATCGTGAATTTTTCAGTTTATCTTTTCTTAATTTTTACAATTATTCCAGCTCGGCTGAATATCTGAAAAGATTTGATTTCAAGTTTATTTTGCAGGCATCTCATTTATAAAACTTTCATATTTTAGTTGGACAAAATATAAATTCTGATTCATATCGCCTTAGGAGCTGACAAATTTTAATTTTATGTTTTGATTTTTAAATAATTTTATTTTTATTTAAACAATTAAACCAATTCCATAAAGTAACTTCATACTTGATGGTTACAATATTTGCAATTCCTGATTTTGTTAATAAAGAATAGAAAAGAAAAGGTTTGGGAAGCAAATGAATGAGATAGATGGCAGTAGAAGGCTATGAAATATTCGATTGGGGGGATGAAATTATGGATTTCCTGAGAGTTCCATTTCCATAAATAAATTCGTATCTTTTATTCTTCTACTTTTTATTTTTCAAACGTTCAATATTTTTTAATTCTTGACAAAAAGTTCATCATTATAATGTTTTATTCTTAAATAATATCAATAATAAATAAAAATTGTATATTTAAAAAATGCTTAATGTGTTTTAATAGTGTGTAATATGCAACTCATAATATCCGTAACAAAATTAAAATATTTTAAAATTGAACGAACATGCAAAAAAACAGTTTTTTTTCTAGAACAATTCTTATTAACACAAGACAAAATTTAAATAAAAAACATTAATTAATACTCAACGATCTTGTATTCTCAAGGATTTTAAACAAAAACCTACAGATGGTTGTGTCTGAGAAGACGGCTGGAATTGATGCTATAGGTGTAAGCAAAAAAAAATTATATATATATATATATATATCCTGGATATATAATATATATATATAATATGTATATCCAGGAGCGTTGATAAATAGAGTTTCTTTTTCGTGCTAAGAAGCATTCGCTACATTACAAGCCTCAACTGTTGCTATGACTACCATTCTCTGTTCTTCCATCGTCATCATCATCACCGCAATTTCCATCTTGAATGTGTAACAGAATAGATTTGCTTATTATTTCCTGAATATTTTACCAAGAATTATTTAGGTGATTGTGAATTTTGATTTCATACTTATAGATTGCACCGTACAAACCATGCTTGGTTTATCGAGCTGTAATGACGTGGCGATGATGATGATGATGATGATGATGATGATAGTAGTGGTGGCAGTGATAATTTTGATGGTAGAAGTAATGGTGAGATTGGGCGGCAGTGATGATGACGACGACGACGATGATGGTAGAGGTAATGGTGACACGAGGTGGTAGTGATGATGATGATTAAGATCCGGGTCCAGATCGAACTCATGTTTACATATGAGCAGTTTGACCCAGGCCTACAAACCACAAGGGGGACATCGAAATAACAAATGTTTAAAATTATTTTGATCGACCCGACATATATTTTTGTTCTTGATCTGCTTTGTAAAGAAATCGAATAAATAAGAATGAAAAGGTGTCATAAGTTTTATGTGTCATTGTTATGCGCATATTTCTCTTGCGACATTTCACACAGTGTCGCGCGAATAGCGACTGTATGCGACAGTCGGCAGCTGAAGAACGACTTTCTCACGTGCAATTGTCATTTGTTGAGTCTTTTCTTCTTTCAAAAGGTATCTTATGACCAAATCACTTCCAAGTTTTAGTGCAAACAATTTAAAAAAAACTGGTAATTAGTTGTTAATTAATTAATTAATTAAAGAAATTTTTTGTTTTTTTGCATAAAATTGATTAAAAACTATAAAAATGAATATGAAAATAGTCATACTAATTTGATTTTTTTTATTTTCAAGCTATTCTCTAAGTGACAATATATAAATTGCTGTGATTGTGATACGCGGATTGGGTGGAAAAAAGGGAACATCGACCCAATTTTTTACACGGGGCATTGTTTTAACGAAGTGCAGCACCAGAACCTCTGGTGATGATAGTAATAGTAAGGAAATAATTAAAATAGAGTTAATGAAAATGATAGGGGTGGTGATTCTGGTGATAGTAATGATGATGACAATGACATCAGCGATGATGGTGACAAAGACGATGGTGATAATGACGATGACACGATGGTGATGATGACGACGGCGACAATGATGATGAGGATGATGAAAATGAGGATCTTAGTAGTACTGTTTTCTTAAAGAAATTTTATACTCGAATATATGACACTGGAATTAGTTTGTTCACACTTGGATTCAATCAAACTTCAATATACTTTAGTAATACAAATTCTAATACTCAATTTACTATAATAATAATAATAATAATAATAATAATAATAATAATAATAATAATAATAATAATAATAATAATAATAATAATAATAATAATAATAATAATAATAATAATAATAATAATAATAATAATAATAATAATAATAATAATAATTAATTATTCTATCACTGAGAAAGTTGTTTTTTGTTTGTACTACTTGAATTGGGGAGGCGTGCGCCCCTGTACCCTCCCAAAGAGGGTAGATGGTTTTTTTGGGAAAATTTTTAATGTGATTGTTTCTTAATTTTTTGTTGTCTCGTTTTGAGTTTTTTTTTTAAATTAAAAAAATTACTTTGAATTTTTTAATTTTTAATATCAATTTTTTTTATTATTAAAATGACATCCGACATAAATTAATAAATTGTGCTCTTCCACTTATTAGATCGAGGCAGATCATCACGCCAGACTTCCCCCCAAGGAAGCACCACGAGATTACTCCTGCAACTTCTTCCGCTTCTCGTCGTCTCTCTCTTCATCTTCCTGCCCACGCTATGAGAGATGGCTGATGAAACATTTGACGTTGAAAAATTGTATTTCTTGACACGTGATCATCCTTGCAGTGATGATGATGATGATGATGATGATGATGATGATGATGATGATGATGGTGGTGATGATAACTATGATGATGGTGATAATGATGATAAAATGATGATCTTGATTGTTAAAATGTTCCACTACTGATAACGAATGTGAAGATGGAAATTCTTTGTTAAACTGCGAGAAACTGACTGAACTTAATTAATAATATTTAGTTGAACATTTTAAATTTAAATCGTTTTTTTTTTCAAATTAATTTTCACTTGAAATACAGGCCGGTGATGAGCCATCATTGTTCAGTGAAATCTAAGAGCGTGTCAGTGAGTCGAAAATGTTTGAGATAAAAAACATGGGATTGTTGTTTAAACATTAAAAAAATATAAAATTAAAAATTAAAACAAAATACTTATAAAAACCTACGTATAAATGAAATGGAAAGATGGAGAAAGAAAAATGAAAAAAGGGAAAGCGAAAGAGCGAATGAAAGAGAAAAAATAGAGAGAAAAAGAAAAAAGAGAGATAAAAAAGGAGAGAGAGCAAAAGAGAGACAGGGCGAGAGAAAAAGAGACACACATAGCAAGAGAAAGAAGAATAGCGAGAGAAAGTGAAACAGAAAGACAGAACAAAAGATAGCGAGAGAGAAGAAGAAAGTGAGAGAGAGAGACGGAGCAAGAGGGAGCGTGAGAGACAGAGAGGGAGAGAAATATGATAAAATTGGAATACCACCTGAGAAGATGCTGAAATGTGTTTATCATCACTGAACCTCCACCACACCTCCTCCAAATGGAATTACTTCAAACTACATCTTCTGTTGCCGATGAATTTTTTTTAATTTTGTTATCATAATGAAATAGATTGATTAAATCAAAATATTGTTTGAAAAACAACTTTTGTGTTGAAAAATATATAGAAGCTGATTAATGCGTTTATTTAAATAAGAACACATATTTAAATTATCTAATACAACTTCAAAAAAATTTATTTATTTTCATAACAAAAAATCCAAATTGAATGTATGCACTTTTCAAGAAAATAGAAAAATTATAAATATCAAATTTTTCTACTAAATTCTTCTGCTTCCTGTCATGACTGATATGTTCAATGTCGTTTTCTATCGTAGCAACAAAAATGCCAACAAAAGTTAAAAACTTTTTCATGTATAAAGTTTTATTGAATGTTTTCTGACTACTGGATTTTTATCAATTAAATAATATTTACTTCATATTTGATATAATCATAATCACACTTTTTTTTCACATTTACAAACTTGTTTGTTCAGTTTAATGGAAAAAAATAAACAAAATAAAATTTAGCTACAAAAATAAAAAGTGAAAATAAAAAATTAAATAAAAAATTAAATAGAATTATCAATAAAATAGGAAAATACCGGAAGACCCCGACTGATTGTTATCAAGGAATGATGCACTTAATATCCGACCGAGGTCGCCACGATACCAATGAGAAGCACCAACATATAAAAATAATAATAATAATAATAATAACAATAATAAAAATGAAATTTCAAATTTAGTTTGTTTATTTATAATAAAAAAAGTTATTTTAAATTTAAGAGAATAAGATTCGTACTGAATTGAAGAAAGCAAACGCCATAGTTTCTTTCGCCCCCTAATGAATATAATCGAAACTGGAACCTGCTTTGTTGATGTGTTTAAAAAATAGATTAATACACGTAAAAAATTTATCAACTGGTTAATTTTATTAACAGTTTAAAGCCAACCAATCAATCAATCAACCAGTCAACCAATTAATCGATCCATCAATCAATCAACCAACTAACCAATTAATCAATCAATCAATCAATCTATCCAGCCAATTTGTTTATCGCGCAGCAAGCAAAGTTTGGGATTAAAACAGTAAATTTAATCAACGTTTTTTATTTCTTTTCAACGACTCCTGCTGATTTGATTTTAAAATAGAAAGCGTTAATGTTGATAAACATCAACGCATTTCATCAACTTCTTGGAAATGAAGACGCAGCAAGACCACTGAAAAACTGTTCTTTTTTTCTCCTGTTATTAAGATAAAACATTGATAAATGTTCAGAGCCACTTAAACGAACTAATGGACGGATTTAAAATTGAAAAAAAAATAATAATGCGAAAACGCAAACAGTGTTTTTGGTTCACGACGGAAGTTGTTACCAGCGTGGAGACTTCTTTAATCAAAGAAGGCATTGATGGAACGTTGGAGAACCGCTAAAAAATTAGAAATATGAAGAACAAAAAAAAGAAGAAAATAAAAAGAGATAAAGAGAAAGAAAGATAAAGAAAAAGAGAGAGAGATAGGGCTGAAATGAAAAGGAAAGAGAGAGAGAGGGGGGGAAAAACAGAGAGAGAAAGAGAGAGAGAGAAGTAAGGATATAGGAAAGGGGAGGAAATGGCTGCTGGCGATGGGTGGGTGGATGACCATAAAGTAAGCACTCCTTCTTTTTCCATCTTTCTCAGATGGTTTAAAGCAGATTTCTTACGGCGGACACAACTGCGACACGACTTACAACTTCTTATTGCAATGATTAAATCTAACGATGCGTCGTAAAATTACCAAAATGCCTTCATAAAACCGTTTCGCGAAGGTTTTGTTTCAAAATATTAAAGCAATGAAA